>JABUQX010074350.1:0-52500 GCA_015478945.1 Trachelipus rathkii | reverse complement strand
CATACAAAATAATAATAATAATAATAAATTTCGCCTATATTGAATCTCCACACACCTTGACTACTACTACTACTACCACTAGGGACCGACCGGGGCCCCGGCCCCGGCCAAAAATCAGGAAAAACCGGGGACCGGGGTTAACTGTAAAATTACACTAAATAATAGAGGGTTAAATCAAACAAAATAAAAATATATTTTAATTCTTTGACTCCATGTTATAAATTTATCCAAAATTTCACTAATGACATACCTAAATAGTAAATTAATTTTTTTATTTACTATGATTTCAAATTAAAATTGAGGCCAAATTATAATTTTTCCGAGTTTCTAACATAAAAATATTCGAAATTTGATATATCAAACGAATTCGGAAAAGGAAATAAATATAATTGTTAAAATATTAATGTATTTATTTATTTAAAGTAAATATCTTCAAGAAAATCAAATTTTCCGAAATCTCTTTTCACAATTATTTTTTTTATTAATAATATATATATATATATATATATATATATATATATATATATATATATATATATATAGTATATAGTATATATATATATATATATATATATATATATATATATATATATATATATATATATATATATAGGATAGTCATCCTAGGCACCCTGTAAAGTAATAATTTAATAAAACATCACAGATAAAATTATGAAATATAAACAAAACAAAGTAACCATTAGCTTTCGCCTAAGACAATTAAAGGCCTCTGTCCGATGGAATGACAAGAATATACAAAAATAAAAAAAGTTAAATGAAAAATATTGCTTAATTTAGTTGGCCGTCCCTCCTCCTCTTCACATCCTGAAGGCATCCTGAATTTAGGAGTATAGAATTTTGAATAATGTCAAGGCTCACTTCGCCCAGTATTTTATTATTAAAATTATCAGTATTGTATATATATATGACGATTCGATTCATCTATTTTCCTCTTCATAACTTCTGATTGATGTTTTTCAATGGAGAAACGGGAATTTATATTGATTTTTATGGTCGTGCAGAGTCTGATGGACTGTTAAAGCTGAATTCGGAGAGTCTTTGATAAGATCATGTTTATGCTGTTTAACTCTGTCTGGGCAGATTGATCATCAGCCCTGCCGATGTAAACAGATGGACAGTCATAGCAGGGAATTTTTATAAATGCATTGTGTTTGATAAGTATTAATTTTAGGGGGTTTAAAACTTTTTTCAAGGAATTGTATTACTTTTTATAAAGTTTAAATATTTTTGGGAAGATGTTCTTTAATTGATGATTTAAATTATAAGGAATGGGAAGATAAGAAAAAGTGGGTGGGGAATGGGAGGGTTACTATTATAGATTTTGTTTGGTTTTGCGAAATGCTGAATTAATGACATAAGTGAGGATATTTTTAGTTTTTTTGATGAAAGTAGAAAAAAAGAAATCGAGTTTCTGTTGAGAGATTAGAGGAGAGCAAACTCGAAGGGCTCTAAGATAGAGGGCAAAGTTAGTGTAGCTAATTTAGTGTTATATGTATGAGTCGAAACCAATGTATATAAGAGGAGGAAGAAGTGGATTTTCTGTAGACAAAAAGGATGGATGTGGAGAGTTTTTCCATGAAATTAAAGTATCAAGAAAAGGTAGAGAAGAATTAATAGGTAATTCATGTGTGAAGGAGATAGAGGGATGAATGTTATTGATATGTTGTAAAAATTTATATTGATGTCATTTGGAAGTGCGCAGAACACGTCGTCCACATAACGAAGCCATGTGGCATTAGAAAGAGAAGGTGATGAATAATGTAGTGGTGTTCAAAGAGTTCCATAAAAATATTGCTAAAGTGGCAGATAAGGGAGAACCCATTGAGAGGCCATAAGTTTGTTTGTAAAAGAATTGTTAAAAGTAAAGAAACTGTGATCAAGTGTGAGAGAAATAAGTTGCTTAAGGGAGAAAGGATAATTTAAAGTGATGTTATGTTCTTGAATATAGTTTTCAGTAAGTTTAGAGTAAATGGGACAGGTACGAAAGTGAAAGGAGGAGACGTCAAAGCTAAGAAATTGGCATGGAAGGATTAAGTGTTTGAATACGTTGTAGGAAATCTTCTGTATTGATGAGATGGGAAGGTGAAATTTTGCCGATTAATGGTTTTAATTGAGAAGATAACTAGGAAGAAAGTTTATAAGTAGTGCAATTAGTATTGGAAATGATAGGGCGTAAGGGGTGATTAGGCTTGTGAATCTTTGGCAAGCCATAGAAGTGGGTAAGATCAGTCATGTACGCCTTATTTTTATTATAAATGTCTGGTATCATAAAGCTTGCGATAAAAAAAATTAATATTATATATATATATATATATATATATATATATATATATATATATATATATATATATATATATATATATTTATTTATATTTATATATTTATATATATATTATACATTTAATAACTTATTCTTCTAGAAAAATCAATTATTTCTAAAATTTCTTTCAAAAAATATTTATTTAATTTAAATTATTAAATGTATTTTTTATGTAATTAAAATTATTAATTAAATTGAAATTATATTTTAATTCTTCATCCTAAGTTTTAAGACTTTTTAGTGTTTTTGACTTACTTAATAATAATAATAAATTTCCAGGCCCTTCGCCGATATTGAATCTCCACACACCTTGACTACTACTACTACTACTACTACCACTACTATTATTTTCTTTGGATACTACAATTATATAAGTGTTTAAAACTGGTATCTAAAAGTCTATAAAGAAAATTGATACCTTTTTTCCATGAACATATTTAAAAATGTCAAAGGCTTACATGAAAGCTACCAAGGCTTAATCATTAGAACTTAAGGAATAATTTACCGTGTCTTTTGAAAGAAATATATGTTTAGTAATAATAATAATAATAATAATAATAATAATAATAATAATAATAACAATAATAATAATAATAATAATAATAACTGCTACCATGATACTATGTAAAAAATAAAAAAAAGTTGGCTAAACACATCAATGTTTTTTTTTTTAAAATGTTAAAAACCATAAACAATTAAAATTTTGAAAATGTGAAAAAGTATGAAGCAAATTTAATAAAAAAATAACTGACACATTTAATTAAATTAACACTACAATTTATTTTTAAAAAATTATTATTATAATTACTTACTGCTTTTTACAAACAACATTTAGCTTTTATAATGCAAGTTCAAAAATATTTTTTACCTGTTCAAGAGAAATAATAAAAAATAAACCTTAATAAAAACTAGCAAAACACACTAAAAGCTGTAAAAAACAACAACACTAAAACCTGTAGGAAAGCAAGCCAAAAGCTATTAAAAAAAAATACCAAAACCTGTAGGAAAACAAGCTAAAAGATGTAAAAAAAACGTTAAAAACTGTAAAAAACCTTAAAAACTGTAGAAAACACTAAAAGCTATAGAAAAGCATACTAAAAGCAGTAAAGTGAAAAAACACCTTAAAAACTGTATAAAAAACCCTTTCTCTTATATACCTGATTAAAATATTCATTGGCGATCCGATTGGCCCACTCAACACAGAGATTAATCGGTCTCAGAGGATTATTGATATCGGCACACTTAATCATCATCCGTTTGATGATTTCAATATTTTCAGATGTGTTCACAAGAGTGAGATCGAGTGTTGGTTCTATGTTCTCCTGCGAGAATAACACTCTTCGAACAAGTTGCTTAAAAATATTTTTAAAACAAAACTTTACACTTAATAGATTTATTCAAGAGCAGATATTATTAAATCACAATTCCAAAACAATGAATGTGCAAATTTGTTGTTTTGGTGGAAAAAATGTTTAACTGTTCACATGAGAATATAAAATTCCGATTCTCATTAAAAAAAACATTCAAGCTTTCGGCATTGAAAACTTTTAAGGGCAGCGCTGTTGTCAGTGTGCATAAGTTCAAAACGGCAAACTTGCACATTCGTGATTTTGGAATGGTACGAACGAAATAGATTTTCTTATTACCATTTTATAACTGGAAATTATAACCCAAAATTTACATACAATATTTCGTTTCTTTTTACATTTAATATAATAATCATTGTAATTATTATACTTAGAGAAGACTTTAATAATTATATATTTATAACAAATTTTAACGAGTATATTGTACAACATAACAAATCTCTCAAAAATGAAATATTGCATTTTTTAAGTTTTTCGTATTACATTACATCAATTATACTGAACTCTTAAAAACGGAATATTACATTTTTAACTATATTTTTACCTGTGGTAGAGAAAAAATCCAAAGGATTACATGATATGGTGAAAATGGCATTTATTTTTAAATGAAAGGTGGGAAGTACCGAACACAGAGCATTTGAAAGCGTTTATCCCAAAGGGGGAATGTTAGCAAGTTAAACTTGGTGTTAGAGATTTGGACGGAGAAAGGATGATACTGTGTAGGGTGTTTGTGACTAAAAAATGAGTAAAGGGGTGGGTGGGTGTTTGTGACTAAAAGATGAGTCAAAGAGTGTGTCTGTGACTAAAGATGAGTTTCAAAGAGGTGGTGTTTGTGACTCAAAGATGAGTCAAAGAGTGGGTGGGTGTTTGTGACTAAAAGATGAGTCAAAGGGTGGTTTGTGACTAAAAAGATGAGTTACAGTGGTGGGTGTTTGTGACTAAAAGATGAGTCAAAGAGTGGGTGGGTGTTTGTGACTAAAAGATGAGTGAAGGGGTAGGTGGGTGTTTGTGACTAAAAGATGAGTGAAGGGGTGGGTGGGTGTTTGTGACTAAAAGATGAGTCAAAGGGTGGGTGGGTGTTTGTGACTAAAAGATGAGTCAAAGAGTGGGTGGGTGTTTGTGACTAAAAGATGAGTCAAAGGGTGGGTGGGTGTTTGTGACTAAAAGATGAGTCAAAGGGTGGGTGGGTGTTCGTGACTAAAAGATGAGTCAAAGAGTGGGTGGTTGTGACTAAAAGATGAGTCAAAGGGTGGGTGGGTGTTCGTGACTAAAAGATGAGTCAAAGGGTGGGTGTTTGTGACTAAAAGATAAGTCAAAGGGTGGGTGGGTGTTCGTGACTAAAAGATGAGTCAAAGAGTGGGTGGTTGTTTGTGATTAAAAGATGAGTCAAAGGGTGGGTGGGTGTTCGTGACTAAAAGATGAGTCAAAGAGTGGGTGGGTGCTTCTGACTAAAGGATGAGTCAAAGGGTGGATGAGTGTTCATGACTAAAAGATACGTCAAAGAGTGGGTGGGTGTTTGTGACTAAAAGATGAGTCAAAGGGTGGGTGGGTGTTCGTGACTAAAAGATGAGTCAAAGAGTGGGTGGGTGTTTGTGACTAAAAGATGAGTCAAAGGGTGGGTGGGTGTTTGTGACTAAAAGATGAGTCAAAGGGTGGGTGGGTGTTCGTGACTAAAAGATGAGTCAAAGAGTGGGTGGGTGTTCGTGACTAAAAAGATGAGTCAAAGAGTGGGTGGTTGTTTGTGATTAAAAGATGAGTCGTAAGGATGAATCTATGGAAGTATCTAAAGATGAGTCAAAGGGTGGTAGGGTGTTTGTGACTAAAGATGAGTCAAAGGGTGGGTGGGTGTTCGTGACTAAAAGATGAAGTCAAAGAGTGGGTGGGTGCTTGTGACTACAGGATGAGTGGTTGTTTGTGACTAAAAGATGAGTCAAAGGGTGGTGGGTGTTCGTGACTAAAAGATGAGTCAAAGAGTGAGTGGTTGTTTGTGACTAAAAGATGAGTCCAAAGGTTGGGTGGTGGGGTTCGTGACCAAAAGATGAGTCAAAGAGTGGGTGGTGTTCGTGACTAAACGATGAGTCAAAGAGTGGGTTGGTGTTCGTGACTAAAAGATGAGTCAAAGAGTGGGTGGGTGCTTGTGACTAAAGGATGAGTCAAAGGGTGGGTGGGTGTTTGTGACTAAAAGATGAGTCAAAGGGTGGGTGGGTGTTTGTGACTAAAAGATGAGTCAAAGAGTGGGTGGGTGTTTGTGACTAAAAGATGAGTCAAAGGGTGGGTGGGTGTTTGTGACTAAAAGATGAGTCAAAGGGTGGGTGGGTGTTTGTGACTAAAAGATGAATGAAGGGGTGGGTGGGTGTTTGTGACTAAAAGATGAGTCAAAGAATGGGTGGGTGTTTGTGACTAAAAGATGAGTAAAAGGGTGGGTGGGTGTTTGTGACTAAAAGATGAGTTAAAGAGTGGGTGGGTGTTTGTGACTAAAAGATGAGTCAAAGGGTGGTAGGGTGTTTGTGACTAAAAGATGAGTCAAAGAGTGGGAGGGGTGTTTGTGACTAAAAGATGAGGTGTTTGTGACTAAAAGATGAGTCAAAGGGTGGGTGGGTGTTTGTGACTAAAAGATGAGTCAAAGAGTGGGTGGGTGTTTGTGACTAAAAGATGAGTCAAAGGGTGGGTGGGTGTTTGTGACTAAAAGATGAGTCAAAGGGTGGGTGGTTGTTTGTGACTAAAAGATGAGTCAAAGAGTGGGTGGGTGCTTCTGACTAAAGGATGAGTCAAAGGGTGGGTGGGTGTTTGTGAATATCAGGCAGGTGGGTGTTGTAACAAAAGATGAGTCAAAGAGGGGAGGTGTTTGTGACTAAAAGATGAGTCAAAGGGTGGGTGGGTGTTCGTGACTAAACGATGAGTCAAAGGGTGGGTGGTTGTTTGTGATTAGAGAATTCGGAAGAGTAGGTTTCTTTGTACCTGCGATAGTATAATGAGAGTCAATAAGCAGTTCAACAGATGCAATAAGGGCTGGAGAATCACTAACAACGAAAGAGTTGGAGTGTGGAAAAAACCCTAGACACTCTTACTTTCAAAAAGAACTGTATGGAAGGAACCCCACCAGGTATGAAACGCATACTTCACACAAGTTCGATCGAAACCCCTAAACAGAGCAAGTAACTCGGACGATGTAATGACGGGTATAAAATTCACTTCAGAACCTTTTATAACAATTTTATTAACATCTTCTACATTACGTTATGGATCTTCGTTTAAAAATATAATATTCCATTCCAATGCTTATAAATAATCTTTTCATATAATAAATTATATACACTAAAATGCTATACCTTTATAGACTTTTAAACAAACTAAAATATTAAAATATTTAATAATAATAATAATAATAATAATAATAATAATAATAATAATAATAATACATACGTCGCTATCATCATCTAGTTTAGTAACGCATTTATCGAGCATGTTAATAAACTTATTGACGTGTTCAAAATGCTTGGCCATGTCAGTTGCAAGAACCATATCAATAACATTCTTCCTCACAAATTTGTAGGATTCTAAGTCCAACCCTAAAAAGGAAAAAAATAAATATAGTCGCTTGAAAGACAAAAGGTCATATGCGACAATTTCGTAATTATACAGTAGAACTATTTAAAGGGAAAAAATATTTTTAAATAATTCTCATTATTTTTGAAATAACTTTTGTAAATGGGTCAATTGGAATTTTAATTTGTGTTTTCCTTTATTCTTATATTTTATATATTCGAAATAACAATAGTTTAAAATTAGGTCAAAAAAGGTTGTTTAGTAAAAAAAAATTTTTATTTTTCTTTCATGGTTTTAATTTAGTGCCAAACAATCGTCGTAGAAAGCTGAAACAAATATCATTCGATTCAGTAGAAAAAATTGTTTTATTATCACTGAAAACCAATTTCCCCAAAACTGTCGCTTATGATTCTTCACCTTTCAATAGACGATGTAGCGATCTAGAAACTGACTCACTAACTGCTCAAATAGAAGAACAGTTTCTCCATTTGGTCGCCTATCTTCTACAATTATAAGTGACTAGAACATTATCCCTTGAATAATTTATATTGTGACAATTTTACACAATCAATTTTTTAGCTTACCTTTTAATATATTAACTCTGTCATCCGAAGCCGTAAGCTTGAAAGTAACAGCTGCGTGATGGGATTCAAGAACAGCTTGGTCATTATACAAAATAGCCAACTCGTTATTGGTGTTGCACAAAAACTGACTGAAAAATATCAACACGATACAAAATTTGTTAAACTCTTTACTTACACTATTAATAGCTGTAAATTTAAAATGAGTGAGTGATCACTTTTTCACTGAGACAATTGCTGTTAAAGAATGATAAATGTCTAGTTTTGCATTTTAAAAGCATCGAAAATTTTGATATGAATAATGCAGATATAAAAATGATTCAGACAAAAATTGATAGGATGTGCAAGTTCAAAAACAGATGGGCAACATTATGACATATGGGACCTAAATGCTAAACTACATTGAAGAATTGAAATGTCAATTGAGTATACCTATTTTTCCCCGGGTGGTCGACATCATGAACGACAGCCGCGATCAGACAAGCAGCAGCATCCAAGGGATCCATCATATTCTTAATTCTTTCCTTTTCAAGAAAGAAAGCTGTTGTTTGCAACACGTCAGCTGCATGCGTTGAATTATGGTACGAATTCACGGACTGATAATTTGCCTCGATCAATGTAAGCCAATTCTGAAGAGTTTGTTCGTCGCAACAAAGAGCTTGAGGTACGTTCAGTTGACACATAAGATTCATTCCCAACCAAACCAAAGGCCTTGTTTCAAAATTAAAAAATATTAAACTCTCAATTTCTTTTAAAAAAATATCTTAAAACTATCTTTAAAAAGAATCAATTTTTGAAAAACAAATATAAAAGTCTCGTTTATGAAAATACTAAAATCACTTTAAGAAATTAAATTGACAAAAGTTCTTTAAGTTTTACACCAATTACTACAATTTTGACATGGCTACACACACACATCGTGTTTTTAAGAGGAATAGTAAAACAAAGGAGGCATGGATGGGTAATTTACGGCAAATGTTCGTTATTTGGATTTGGTTTGCCATAAACGAAATGTTTTCCATTGTCTGTAACTAAAATGACACATCAATGGATGATTATATCTTAAAAGGTTCGTTGAAAAAGTTGAACACCACGTGTGTGTGTGTCTATATAGGTGAGTGTGTGTATAGTATATATATAGGTGTGTGGGTGTAGGTGAGTGTTTGTTTTGTGTGTGTGTAGCCGCTATAACAATCACCAACCTCTTGTCTGTGAGTTTCTCTAATTGAATGATATCGAATTTCCAGGTGAGATCTTCCGCTAGTATTTCTTTGATGGCAGAAGAAGCTAGTTGGAACGAAGCAGGCAGGGAAGGACGGGCATTTTGGCAACCGGTTTATTGTCTGGTCGCTGCTTGCTTCGCCGGCCTCCAGAAAGAGGTTTAGGACTGTGCTAAAGTACAATATATATATATATATTATATATATATATATATATATATATATATTTTTATATATATATCTTATTATATATATATATGTGTGTATATATATATATATATATATATATATATATATATATATATATATATAGAAATATAAAATATATATATATATATATATATATATATATATATATATATATATATATATATATATATATATATATATATTCCCAGGTTTCCCAGCCGGTCTCTATTACCAACACACTCACATCTATACATTTGCTTAACCAACCGACTATCATTCATCTTTCTCACATGATCAAACCATCTTATTACACTTTCATTAATCCTCTCATTCACGCCAGTATATTCTTCACACCACACACCGTAACACGTCTCCGTAACACGCTCCGTAACACGCTTCGTAACGCGGACATTCCTCATTTTATCAATTCTTCTCACACTTAACACACTCCTAAGATTATCTGTCTGAACGCTCCGTAACGCGGACATTCCTCATTTTATCAATTCTTCTCACACTTAACACACTCCTAAGATTATCTGTCTGAACAAACTGCACCTCAGATCTATACAAATTATTATACGCCAGTATCGTTACTGCACCTTAGATCTATACTTCTTATTCCATACCATAGCTTCGCTATTTTACATTAAAACAGGTAACAAAATACCCTCATGTAGAACCCTAGTGCACTCAAGACTTAGTTCTCTTGCATTCACCTAACACTTACTTGCACTAGCCACCTTCCCACTACTCATAACTTTCCTATTACATTATGTATCATCCGTTCCCTTTTCATCCTATATATAGCCTAAAAATTCAAACTCGGATACTTGTTTCCCACCCCCTTGCTCTTATCTACATTTACTTTCAAACTCCTCCTTTTACACACCCTGCCAATTCCATTCACCAATTCTCGCAACTTTCTTCGTATTCGCCACTCAAAATCAAAACATCGTACAATAATTAGGGCACCCTACACACTCTTCCGTTCTCCATCATTCTTACCCTCTCTCCAGCACCCCAACCTTTAATTCTTTCATCACTTAACGCATCTCTTGCCTCACGCCAATATAAATATTAAATCATTCACTCTCTACTCGATTTATTCTTGCGCACGCTTCACTATCAACATAAATACTTTTGATTCCACCACCAACAACATATATCATTATCACCCGCCACTATTGAACTTGTCAAATGTCCGCTGCAAGTCCGTAAAACCTAAATGCAACTGGTTGTTTTTCATCCTCATTTTCTCACAATTTGTTTGTTTCAATGAAAAAATTTGATCTACACATCCTCTACCACTTCTAAATGCACCTTGTTCTTTAACAATCAGCACCTCAGTGCAGTATACTAGCATATATCTTCCCTACTACTACTACTAATAAAAATAATAATAAAAATTTCTTTATCCTCTCCACGGATCCTCATAGATTAGGGATGGGGTTCGCAACATGAACCGGTAACAGGAAAGTTAAGTAGAAGAACATGACTTAGGTCGAAAAGAAATCCTCCATACACTTAAGTACGAGCCAGTCGCACCCAAAAATCAACCCTTGAGCTTCAACATTGAGACAGATCCCCTGTGGTATGTCGTCAATGTAAGGGCTCATCCCCAGGGCCAGACCCACAACCACGATTCCTCAAACAGCTACGTCATTCATTCCTATTATGCACCATCCACATTGCTTTCCTTCAGACACTCTTATAATGACTCAATCCACTTTTTGTTTGGTCTCCCAGATGGTTCAATTCCCAAGATACTTACCTCCACACACTCACTTAACCAACCGACTATCATACATCCTTCCCATATGACTAAACCATCTTAAAACATTCTCATCTATTCTCTCACTCATTCCTTTTTCACACCACACAGCCTCCTAACATGCTTTCTTCATTTTATCAATCCTTCTCTCACACTTAACACACTCCTAAGATTATCTGAACAAACTGCACCTTAGATCTATACAACTTATTCCAAACCACGGTTTCGTTACTGCACCTTAGATCTATACAACTTATTCCACATCACGGTTTCGTTACTGCACCTTAGATCTATACTTTTTATTCCATACCATAGCTTCGATACTTTACATTAACACCGGTAACAACATACCCTCATGCAGAACCCTAGCGCACTCAAGACTTAGTCCCCTTGCATTCGCCAAACATTTAATTGCAATAGCCACCTTCCTACTACACTCTGCATCATCCGATCCCTTTTCATCCAAAATATTGCCTAAATATTTAAACTCGGATACTTGTTCTAGTTGATTACCATCCAACATAATTTCATACTACGGACCTAACCTTCTCTATCTTTCAATAGAGATGTATCCCTACCAGAAGGTATAATCACCTAACATACTTTTATAATAATAATTCCCTGTCAAGAAGAATTGATCAAAAAATTGACTACTCCTTTATGGTTCAAAAAATTAAAATCCTCAAAAGCTCTTACCGATAATAAAGCTCCAAGAAGGTCGGTCGCAACAGGATCTGTCGTCACAGCTTTCGTATGATTGTCTAGTATTGGCTGTGGGTTGTAAAGTTCAGTGGAGCGGAGGATCTCCAACACTTTTTCAAGGGCCTGGGCGATATATGCTGGAGAGCTATCCTGCGCAGCAGTAATGATGCTAACTACCCTAGTAATAGGTGCTTCAAGCATATAATTGTGAAGTTTGGCCACTGATTGTCTCCGTATGATGCTGCCTGCAATAACCAATCAACAGACCATAGAACCAATAAAACATATTAACACAAAAATCAACACAATGACAATTTAAAAAAAAAATGGAATATAATCATTTTAAATTTGAAAAAAAAAATAATATAAAATAAAATTAATAATAAAAACATCAAGGGTTAGAGATACATGAATATTATATTAAAAAAACTTACCTTAAAATAATATATTATTAATAACATTACCTTAGGCCCTTATAATACCAATAAATATGCTCCTTGGTTTACTATTACAATAGAAAACGCAACCAATAACAAAAAAAAACAACAATTTGAAACGGTATTAATAATAATAATAATAATAATAATAATAATAATAATAATAATAATAATAATAATAATAATAATAATAATTTCCATAACATTAGAGCTTTTAGACACGTTTTGAATATTAAACCGTAACTCGGATGGGCTCTAAGATTTCTAAACTAACAATGGACGTACCCTAAAATTTGCATAATTTTACACACTGAAAAAATATTATATAATATTTAAGAGTAAACCTAAATAATAAGTTGTCTAAATTTATCATAACATTAGTCACCTAATTGTTAATAACGTTGATATTAATGTGCTTATTTTTATCTTTCAATCCCTATTAAAAGAAAATGGCCAAACATAAAACTATCTTAAATGTCTTCAACTATATGCAAAATAGCATAATGAATTTCAATTAAGATATTGAACAGTATAGTAGGATTACTGATTAAAGTTTACATGTAATAACGCCAATAATATAAATAAAAATTATCTTACTAATAAACAAAATTTAACTCCCAATCTTACCCCTCCCTCAAGAACTGAGACAATAATTCTAAAGATTATACAAATGAAAATGTGCTGAGGTTGAGGAACAGGATTCAGGAAATATATCTTTACATTTGGTTTGTCTTACAGCTTCAAAAAATGATATTTCTAAAACTTTAGCTCTTACAGTCAAATTTTATTAGTCTTAAAGTTAATTTTTTAGAGTATTAGCTCTTAATGAGCAGAAAAACAAGTTAAAAGTTACCTCCTTACCCTGGAACCTCAAAACCAAAACACTCGAGAAAAGAGAAATATTTTAACAAATTGTTACCATTACTTCTACTCCAAAAAACCATGAAAAATATACTTTGAGAACCATAACTTACAACATGCTACCTAACCTAATTATAACTGTATGTTATTCATGCCTTGGCAAATACTACTAAAATTAGAATCTTTTATTAATACATGCGTACCACGATGCTATAATAAACGGGGCCACGACTTCCAAACATGGCACCCAATGAAGTGGCTCCCTCCGTGCCAACTCAATATAAAAAATGTTCACGAAACCTGTCACCATTTTGTTCGTCTCTTGGTGTTTTTAAGGTTTAAAACTGTCAATAAAGTACATCATGCAGTTCATCTCAATACTGCATTATGGCAAATTACCGACAAAATATTTTCTAACAATTTTGCAACAATAATAATAATAATAATAATAATAATAATAATAATAATAATAATAATAATAATAATAATAATAATAATAATAATAATAATAATAATAAATTCCTATTCACAACTTAATTATAAAACCTAAATGTTTGTTACCATGATGACTGAACCAACCAAACAAAATATTCCTTCCTATTTTAAGTCAAAACAATTGCTCCAAACATCAATTTCTGAATAATTAAATGCATACTTTTTCCATTTACAAGTTATAGTATCTAAAATGGTACCAATAGTCCTAAAATTGGTACCACTAATACCTGACAATCAAACCAATAAAGTACTGATAAAAATTTCTAAATTTTCCAGATTTTCATCATCTATAAACCGAATGAAGAAGTCTAAAACTTCATAAGAAAATTTTCCAGTTTCATCTGCTTATCTCTGAATAAGTTGAGGAACTTTCTGTGATTTTAAACTTTTACATCTCAACTTCTTCACTTTTAGCATAATTTTGCCAATACATAGTTCAAGAACTGAATCTACATACCTAATCGTAGTTATATATATATATATATATATATATATATATATATATATATATATATATATATATATATATATATATATAATATATATATATATATATATATATATATATATATATATATATATATATATATATATATATATATATATATTTTTTTTCGGGATGAGGTAATTAGTAGGGAGTGGGTCATGAGTAGGGTGAGAAAGTTGAAGAATAGTAAATCTACTGGCGAATTGATCAAGAACGGAGGCGAGATGGTGATTGAATTGATTTGTAAGTTGTGTAACAAAGCGTTTATGGAGGGTATAGTTCCGAGAGATTGGAGTAGAGCAGTAATAGTACCCCCTTATATAAGGGTAAGGGGATAAGGGGAACTGTAGGAACTATAGAGAATTAGTTTATTGAGTGTTGTAGGGAAGATATATGCTGGTATATTTGGTTGAAAGAGTACGTCGAGTGACTGAAGGACTGATTGGTGAAGAACAAGGTGCATTTAGAAGTGGTAGAAGATGTGTGGATCAGATTTTTACATTGAAACAAATGATTGAGAAAATGAGAGAGAAGAATAAGAATAAATTGTATTTAGGTTTTATGGATTTGCAACAGGAGTGTGACAGGATTAATAGGGAAGCTCTGTGGCAGGTGTTAGTGGTATATGGTGTTGGTGGTAGGCTTTTGAATGGAATCAAAAGTATGTATGATGATAGTGAAGCCTATGTAAGAATAATCGAAAGTGATTGGTTAAATATTAATAGCAGGGTGGGGC
Source organism: Trachelipus rathkii (assembly GCA_015478945.1). Taxonomy (NCBI): domain Eukaryota; kingdom Metazoa; phylum Arthropoda; class Malacostraca; order Isopoda; family Trachelipodidae; genus Trachelipus; species Trachelipus rathkii. Next base: position 37,767 of record JABUQX010074350.1, on the reverse strand, counting down.
AAGGATATGTTATGTTTGATTGGTTATTCAATTTGTATATGGATAGGGTTATGAAAGAATTAAAGGTGGGGGAAGGTGTTAAAATGATGGAGAATGGAAGAGAGTGGAGGGTGCCCTGCTTATTGTATGTGAATAATTTGGTTTTGTGTGGTGAATCTGAAGAGAGTTTGAGAGGATTGGTAAAGGGGTTTGGCAGGGTGTGTAAAAGGAAGGGTTTGAAAGTAAACGTAGATAAGAGTAAAGTTATGGTAGCGAGGACAGTCCGCGGTGTGAAGTTATGTTAGATGGTGAGCAGATGGAAAAAGTATCTTAGTTTAAATATTAGGATATATGTTGGATGAAAAGGGAACGGATGATGCAGAGTGTAGCAGGAAAGTTGTAAATGACAGAAAGGTGGCCGGTGCAATTAAATCATTGGTGAATGTAAAGGAACTAAGTCTTGAGTGATCTAGGGTTTTGCATGAGGGTATGTTGTTAATGTATAGTAGTGAAACTATGGCATGGAACAAGAAGTATAGATCTAAGGTACAATGTGTTCAGATGGACAATCTTAGGGGAGTGTTAGGTGTGAGAAGAATTGATAAAATGAGGAATGATCGCATTAGAGAGTTTTGTGGTGTGAAGAAAGGTTTAAATGAGAGAATAAACGAGATTACATTGAGATGGTTTGGTCATTTGGAAAGGATGGATGATAGTCTGTTGGTTAAGCGGATGTATAGTGGTGAGTGTGCTGCGAATCGACCGGCTGGGACAGAAGAAAGAGTGGATTGAGTTAGTAAAGGAATGACTGAAAGAGGAAAAATAATAATATAAAAATGATAATAATAATAATAATAATAATAATAATAATATTATAATGTGGTGTCAACTTATCTATCACATTATTATCGTCATTTTGTCACATTGTTTATAGTCAAAGCTAAATATCTACGTCACTTCCTTTATCTTCAGTAGCGATACTCAAAAATTTTCACAAACTGAACTAATACCTTTTAAGTTAGAATATCGTAGCGAAGAAGAGAACCAGCCAGGAATAATTTTAAAGGACGGGGTTGGGGGAAGTTTAAGCAATATATTGTAGTTCTTTTTATATAGTATGCATCTAACGGGCTATGCCCTATTTAAGGAGAACAACAACTCTAGGTTATTGTTACCTAGGATTCGGAGGATGGGGATCATGCCCTGATCCTTTTCTTCACGATTCAGTCGCTCTATGGTAGTATCACTGCAACGTATAGTTACTGTATCTCTTCAATTATTTTTACCATTGTCATTTTTACTCTGAAAATCTAGTGGAAGGAATTATAGACCCCACACGTCTTACCCCCTAAGGATATTTTGGTATCAAGGGTATCTTATTTAAATTAATGACCTTCAAAAAAACCGTAGGGGTATGTGATTTGCCGTTCTATTTCTACCTAGGTCGTTAACCATATTCTATTATTTAGCTAATCATTTTATTCATATTTTCAATCTTAAACTCAATAAAATGCCTAATCACTTTAAACAAAATTTTATCATTCATGTTATTCCTTATGTATACTCAAACTCAAAGTGGTTCCTGACGTTCGCTTAATATAGACTATATTAAACACAGCTAGGGAAGTATTACACGACCCAAGAAACTCAAAAAAGTGTAAACCTAAATCCATATTGCACCCCCCAAAAGAAGAACTCAAAAGATAAATTACCCTCCGAATTTTAGCGAACCATTAACAAAATTTAACAGTCCAAACCGAAAAAAAAGAGCTACAAACTTAAAATCGCATTCAAGCTTATTCGAAGCATGAACCAATAATTAACTGAAAGGGTACTTCACCAACTGTACAAATTCATTTGCAAGTTAAAAAAAAAGACAAACCTAAAATGTAAAAAAAAAAATAAAAAAAAAAATGTAAAGTGATAGGCAACTGAAATTTAAGTGATTTTTTCATTTTTTTATAATAAATACAGTGTCATATTCTCGGTGCATAATTAAGTGCCTAGAAAGGTGCCTCTTTATTGGCACTATCTACTAACCTTTTGGCCCTACACCAAACAAGCAGTTAGAAAGGTCAACCTCCTTTTCCTTACCGGGTAACCACACTCAAGCACAAACCACCCTAAGCCATAAAATTATTTTTATTATTATTATTATTATTATTATTATTATTATTATTATTATTATTATTATTATTATTATTATTGAAGAAAAGTAAAATATTAAAATCAAAGAAGAAAACAAATAATAATAATAATAATAATAATAATAATAATAATAATAATAATAATAATAATAATAATAATAATAAATAATCCATTACGAAAACTGTTTTCCATCACATAATAGTAGAACCAGGCTCAACAATTTCTAAAATAATAATAATAATAATAATCATAATAATAATAATAATAATAATAATAATAATAATAATAATAATAATAATAATAATAATAATAATAATAAAACACAAAGTTAATAGCGATCCATAAAAGTTTAAGTTAACAATATATTAAAATTATATATATATATATATATATATATATATATATATATATATAAATATATAAAAAAAAACCTTCGTATACTTTCTGAATATCAGACATTTTTAACTTGTCAACGAAATACATATTCTTTTTCAATATATACTATATATATATATATATATTGTAGCTACTGTTCATTATTAGTTATTAATAAAACTTAGCAAACATAGTTTACACTATATATATATAATATATATATATATATATATATATATATATAATAATATATAAAAATAAAAATATATAAAGATATATATATATATATATATATATATATATATATATATATATATATATATATATATATATATATATATATATATATATATATATATATATATATATTAATTTATAAAAACCAAATTACCACGAGAAAATTATACAAACCCAAAAAGCACTTATATTGCCCAAGCAATTATATATTAAAAAAAAAGTTAAGTAAAAAAATAAACCACTCTAAATACAAAAAAAAAAAAAAAAAAATTATAAAAAAAAATTACAAAATAGCAAACCGTGACAGAACACAGCACAGCACATAGATTTTTTTAATCTTTTTTTATTTTTATTTTTTTTAATTTTTTGGGGAAAAATTTCTTCCTTACCCTCTCGAAACCCTTGGCTGGACGCTCTGCAAAAGGTAAACTTGTCCCTCTGAATGGGGGCGCTTAGGACCCCACCATGTAGTTCATTCTCCAAGGACTCCTCTATTATAAGAGGAACAAGATTGGAGGGGTCGGGGTTGTGGTAGGAGAGGCCGTAAAGGGGGAGAAGTTATATGTTAGACTAGTCAAAAAAATTTCGGGATGGATTAGGAGGGATGAAGGAAGCAAAAATAGTGTAAAAAAATAAGGATATATATATTTTCTTTTTTGGTATTATGGGGTGTTTGAGTTAAGAATTTGGTTCCTAAACACACAAACATTTTAACCTTACAAATCCAATACAATTTACAATTATTTCACAAATTTATTCAAGATATTGAGGAACATGAAGAATGAAATTTGACAATCATGAAAAGGTTGTGTTTATGAAAGGATATAGAAGATGATGGGTAAGATGAATAAATAATACGAAAAGAATTGACCCATAAGAGGATTGAAAGAACACCTGAAAGAGCTGAAAAAGTTGGGTTCAAAACTGAAGAAGAGATATATGCATAAAATAGTGTTGATGATTTTAGAGCCTATGAAGCCTCAGAGCTGAGCAACTGAGGAAAGCGAGGCTTTCGCTGGCGCCTGGAGATTTTCCGTTGAAGGGAGGGGTCCGGGGGATTGGGGGAGGGGGGGGGCAATTTTTTTTTTCATGCTGGGGGCGGGCGCTCCGGGAACCCAAGGGGGGGGCGATTTCCCATTTAAGGGGCGGGCGCCCCCACCCGGTAAGGGAGATATTTCCCCTCCGGTCTTGGGGTGGTCGGGTTTCGAAAATTGAAATTCGGCTCCAGGAGTTCCAGGAAGTCTTGTTTGAACTTTCCCTGCGCGGGGAAAAAAGCTAAAGCGCAAGCGGGAAACTTTGCGGGGAAAATCCGATTTTGGAAAATTTTCGGGATTTCGGGAATATCTTTCGCCCGCCGCTGTTGCCCGAGGAAAAGCCCCTTCTTTCGGAACCCCAGGGGGGAGGTTCCGGCGGGGAAGGAAGAGGAAGTTTTTTCGCTGGCTACAAAGATATTCCCGCTGGGGAAAACGGCGCTTGGCAAATTGAAAAAAATGCCCTGCATATATGGCCACGGCGCTTCTATGATGATGCGATTATAAAAGTGAAGGCGCCCAAACCGGCGGCAAGAGGTTTTTGGCCCCCCCATCCGCGGGTCCCGGGTTTGGGCGGGGGATTTTCCGGAAAAATTGAAAAAACAAAACAACAAAATTTTCGCAAAAAAGTTCCCCAAGCTCTATGGCTGTTTGATTCCCCCTTTTGAAGCGGAAATTTTGCAAAATGCTTTCCAGTGGTGACTTAGCCGGAAATTACCCGATTTCTCCAGCAATCCCGGGGGAGGGAAAAACCTTTTGGAAAAAAAATTCCTTCCCGCCGATCGTTATTGCGGAAGGGAAAAAGGGCCCCTTTTTTCTTTCGGGGAACCCTTGGTTTCCCGGGGGCGGAGAGGAAGGGAGAGCGGGGGAGGTTCCGGCTTGCCGCCGAAGGGATTTTCCGTGGGAAAAAACCTGGGATTCGGCGAGGCCCATTTTTCTTGCGGCCCCCGCGGCCTCGGACAAGGGGGCGGAAATCATTATGGGCGGGCCCACGCGTAAAAAGAGGAAATACCCCTCCCTCGGTCCAAAAAATCCGGATTTGCGGGAAAAAATTCCCGCCCGGCGTTGTCGCCTGAAAGAAAAGATTCCTTTTTCTTTTCGAACCCTTGAGGTCCCGGGCGGGGAAGGAGATGACAGAGATTCGCTGCCGCGAGGAAACCGGTGAATAACAAAAAGCTGGTATTATATCTACAGTTGGGTCAACCTTATTTATTGAGATATCTCTCTCTCATACTTCTGAGGAGCAAGGCGCCGATATCCGTCGCTCGGGGATTAGACGCAGGAGTGTCTCAGAAAGATTTATAATTTTTAAGTTTCCCTATTAAAATGAATATGATATTTGGCACGGCCGAAACACATGGCTCGTCCTCGAAAGAAAAATTAAAGATGATTTTGTAATATACCCCCTACTAATCAGTATTTGCAACACTGTTCATAAATGTAATACATAAACGGATTTTTTGTTATACCGTTGAATATATAAACCTTTTTTGGTGCAATAATTCTCTGGCCCAGCGTTTTTGACTAACTTCGCAGGTAATATTCCTTTCTCTATTAGCAGACGGACCCCTAGAATAAGTCGTTCTCGGGTCTTGGAGTGCGGGGGGAAAAAAGCAGGCACGGTTTATTTTAGAGGGCGAGGCGACCTTAAGGTAATTCTCTCGCCTTGCGCCGAAAATTACTTTTTCACCGTGGGAAAGAAAAGGGGGCCGAAAGTAAGGTATTGTGTAGGTATCTTTTTCTATGTCTTTATGCATAACAGGATTCGGAAAGAGTATATCATATCTGTCTTCCGATCGTAGCACTGGGCTGGCCCGTTCGCGAAATCTATTCGGAATCTTATATTGTAAGGGTAGTAGATTAAAGCGTCGGAGTGTCCCCTAAGGCAAAAAGAATACTCAATAGAATATAACTGGATCGTGCCCCATAACGGCACAGAATTAAGAAGAGGGACCAAAGTTATACCTCTAATTAGCCTCCCGACAGTGGTCTAACAAGAGGGTGCAACGCGACATAAATACGAGTAGAAATTTTTTCTGGATCCACAGCACGTAGACTTAATATTTTGCAATAAAAAGATTACACCACATATGCGAAGCCGTGACGTAATATAACCTTTGCAACTTTATTCACGTGACTCTGAACGTAGATCAGATGGTGGATCCGTTTTAAATCAAATAATAAGAATAACTCCACGGACGATACGTTAAGCCTTCAAAGGGGTGGGATCTACTGATTAGGGCTATCTGAGCGCACTCTGTCGAAATAATCTTGTGTACCTCTCCTATCAATCAGTGAACGTGGAGTGACACTATTAGCCAACCTCACTCTCTGGAGATACACCTGACATAACAATTTTTAGCAATCAACTAAAGTGTATGCGAATCAGTCAGAAATATCTAGGTTGCGGAGAACCTCTCTGCAATGGACACCGAACTAACAACGCAAGAAGAAAGAAATTTAATCTCTCCCTTTCGAGGTGCAATGCCAATATAATATTCTCGGCAGAGTCAAGCCGAGAAAAAAAGGAGAAAAAAGGGGAAAGAGTGTTTTTACGCCCTTTATTGCCTCCCCGGGAGAGTGTCATATCACGTCTGTAAACCAACAAAAGGGCCTGCGAAAACTGTCTGATTTTGGAGCAATTTCTTCGGGGCCAGCGGCTTCGAACCAAAAGGGCGGGGCTAGTACGATTCTAATATGGCCGCCCAGCGTTAAAGAGAAGAAAATATCCCCTCCGCGTGCCCAAGTGTGGAGTGTTAAAGCGTTCTTAATTCATAAGAGATAGGAACCTCAATCGGGTGATATTCTTTCTCAAGATACCAAATATATAGAATACTACCATGTGCGCTGTTGTATATGATCATGCGTCTTGTGGGTGAAAAATCGGTCCCATCCTCTTCTTGAGCAGTATACCGCGCTCGTGCCCGCGTCAGGGGAGGGATACCAGTCGAGAGTATAAAGTCGCGTTGCGACAGGAGATTTCCCGTGGGAGGGATAGGGAGTAGTAACAGCTGCACAGCTCAGTAATGGATTAGTTGTGAAGAGAGATCTCTAATTGGGGTATACTAAACAAATGCCGGGTCAGCCTAGACGCGCTCTCTTAGAACTACAAAGTGGCGGACTTCATAAAAGCGAAACACCTGCCGCCCAGACGGGGTCTAGAAAATTAAGATGGCTAAAGGTAGATATGCTCCCCTATTGACAGTTCAGTCTCGCCTTTCCTGCTGTTTTTCAATATAATCTTCAAGTCAGCGAGTCGATCAAATATGCTGCACCAGCTTGATCCAAATATACGCATCATGGTGTGTGCTGTGTAGAAGCTCGCCAAGAAGAGATGCATCTGCAGTCTCTGCGATGCTGCTTGTTTTAAAATGAATTAATTACCCAACTGCAGAAAGGAAATCTCTGTGTCCAAAAATTTAAAAAAAAATAATGCAAAGTGTTCTCACGTGTTCCGGGGATGTGGATCAGAGTCAATGATTTGGACTGAGCTGCATAGTAATAACCCTTTAAGAGCTACCGTACCGAGGTTACTGACACATGAGTAAATTTAATAATTTTACTTTTCGTTATGGACAAATAGTGAGTCATCGATATATGAATAGCTCCAAGGGGCGAACGCATATATGAGCTGTAGACACATACATTATTTAAAGAACATATATTTAACGCGTTAAGAAAGTTGAAGAATTGATGAATAATAGTGTAATCGGAAAAATATAAATAAAAGTAACAAGATCTTGTAATTCTTTTGTACATCTTTTATACCTACCCGCGGGTTCTCGGGGAAGTTATGATAGTTATAGTTGGGTTATTTTCATTTAAAGTCACTGTAAGTGCGAAGAAGAAAATAGTAATATTAAGTGTGTAGAACGCCTCATATCCTTACCTTGATGTTGGCGCCGCTCTGTTCATGACTTTAGTTGGACTCTGATATAGGTCGAGAAGATATCATGTTGTAAACACCGGGAAGGGGTGCATGAGCGATGTGTTTATGCAAATTATGCACAGTAATGCTTAGACTAATTCTAGCCAACGTGTGTTTTTTACGCTTTTGCCTGCCCTACGGCTTGGAAAATAATAATGTTTACTTGTTTATATGTTGTTTTTGTAAGAGTAATTTACACTAAGCATGAAGAAGAACAGAGCATATCTGGAATCGTTGGTCCGCTGTGACCGAATAACGACCAATACTTAGGAGTCGTTAAATAGTAATATAAATGATTTCTCGATGGCAAATTAGCTTCTAGTTAATATGCAGACTGACTAGGGTCTTATAATTGGAGGTACTGTGAGTGTGTCTCGGGACATACTCATAGTTGACTCATCTCTTGTTTTATGCTTCGCGTATCATAGAGCCGCAAACGATATGCTGAATGTTTCTAGCGACCTCGGCTTCATATTATTTAAAAACTTAATTGAGTTACTGAGTTCTATAAAGCTTCAGACTCTAAGGAAAAATCTCGGAAAATTTGGAATAGATAAGGAACAAGTGATGTGAGTCTGTGATATTACTTTTATAAATCACTACATGTCTCTTGCACCAAAGTATACAATTAAAATTACTGAGATCGCTACTCTAGACAAGCCCTGTGAACGGAAAAATAAAGAAAAGCCATATCACTCATCTATTCTGGCCGTTTCTTATTTTGTATGTGGCACCATATGTATATGGTTGCAACCGACTTTTAGGTCGCTAAAATGTTTTAAAATAATGGGACCAACAAACTTAGCATGAAAAAATTTGTTATAAAGTAAGCTTTTTTTTATTTTTCATATCTTAATCTTTTGTGTTTACCTTGGACCCTGCTACCTTGGTTGTCCCGACATTTTATTATGTGTTGGGTGTATTATTGAGTAGAAAAGACAGTTCTGATCATTAGAATGCCATATCACACGAGACAGCATATCTGAGTACTCGGGCGGTTCTAAAAACAGCGCGATAGACCGATATTATTTCGAGTATCAGTAATGAAAAAAGCACGTGTGAAAAGGAAAATGCAATTCTATCTCGGATAAGAGTTGTTATTAAAGAATCAACGCTACTAAATTGAAATATTTTGGCGTTTATTTAGCCTTCGCGTGAGTGTACCGGTGGAGATCTTGGGAAAATTAATTTTACATTTGTTTTATAAGGCATCTCCCATGTAAGAGAGCCAAATATCTGGATGTAGGCCAAGGACGTCATTTTGAGACAAGCAGATACACTTTACAGTCGATTTAAAAGTCTAAGAGTTGGAACAGAAAAATATTCAGGAGAAATGGATTAGAAGGATGAAGTTTGCCCCCTAGAACAACACATGTTAACTTTTTCTAACGTTGGGTTGTACCTAACTCTCGGGGGATGAATTTTGTTAACTCGATATTTTAGATTATAATTTTGTGAACAATATAAACACATTTCTTTGGCAAAAGGAGGCGAATAAGCCTAATATATCTTGAATGTGATGCCGTCCTTCATGTTGAGGCACCTCAAATTCCTGTTGCTTGGGTCTCGCTGAAATGTTCTAATAGAAGATAATATGTAGTTTTTTTTTGGTAACGAAAATTTGATTTAAAATGAGATTACGAAATAAAACACATTAGCGCTTGTGCACCTACGGGGTTTTGCGAAGGTGTATGGTTGTGGACTTTGTAAAGTAGTGCTGTGTATAAAAACAAATATCCCATAAGACAAATAAGGACAGCATTCGGCTATGGCCAGTTTATAAATAACTTAGCACACATATCTCCGGATAAGTTTGGTGTTAAGAAAAGTTAAAAAATAAATGAATTTATTTTCGGAAAAATATATATATTAAAGCAGCAAGAGATCTGTCTACCCTCCCGCGACCTATTAACTTGTGTAATATTTCCTTTTATATAGTAAAAATGAGTTATACTTTGTTTTATTAAAGAGATTTCAGTTAAGTTATACGTCCATTCACTTATCGGACTTCCGTTTAGTCCTGGCACATCGTTATAAAACATAACTCTAAATGCTGTTGTTAAAGTTGTTCACAGACTTGAGGGGAAAAAACTCGGGAGAAATTTGAATAAGAAGAACATGTGATTGAGAGAATTCTTTGTAACTCAGGTTTTATCACCCCCTACTCGCGCTGTTTGGGGCATGCTGTATTTAGAATATTTTTTCTTTGAATTAACACAGTCGCCTGAATATAAGAGACGGAACAACATAATCTATGATGTGGGCCAGTATTATATTATATGGACCATAAATTAGGCCAAAATGTTATAAACAATAAATATGAGGATTTAATTTTTTTTGATATAACAAGATTCAAGTGTATAAGAAGCTATGTGTGAGGCTAATTTTACTCCTTTTCGTCTCACCAACGGAGGGCCGCGTCGAGAACTTCATATTCGTATATTATAGTATTTTATATAAAGACAACTTTCCTAAAGCAAAGGAAGACAGCGAGTATCTGGGATGGGTCACGCCGAGTTATTAATAATCATAGACACAATATTAGAATTCGGTTAAAAGTATGAGAAACCGCTTAATGCGACACTTCATTTCGAAGATATTGTGTTATAATTAAAAAGGCGAAAAGGGAAGATATTCCCTCGCCATTTCCTTTCCTATTTACTTACAAAAAGTATTTCTAAGAATTAAATACTTTTGTCCGTTCAATAAAAACTTAGGTCGACGCCTCCACCAATGGAAAAGGGAGACCAAACATATGGATGAAATATTAGGCACGGGTCTTCGCGCCGTTCATTTTTGAATATGATCAGATAAGTCCTTAAGGTCGTATTAAAAAAAGGAAAAATATTATCTCCTACGTTCAAGTATGAGAGCACACCTGAATTTAGTTTCGGGAACGAGCAGTTTGTGAAGCGGGCGGCGGGAAAAGGGGAGTTCCTTGCTATTACGAGTACGAATTATACGACCTTGTGTAACGAAATTCTTGCCGAGGTCGTTCCACTAAGAGGTCCACCTTAGGGGGTGAAGGAGGATTTGGCATCCATTCATTCTCTATTAACAGCCCGCAGCGTTCCACTAGAGATAGGGAGGGGAACAGAGGGACCAAGCCGATTATTTTTAATCTAAGGGAATATGGCACGCCCCCATCCTTTGACAAGTCCTTAATAATGGACACCTAAATAGGGTTGGCCATAGCAAACCCCTCCAACTGGAGGTACCGGGAACCATTTTATATCCTTTACCATCCGAGAGGGATTTCGCGGCCACAAAAATTGGGGGAGCGAAATAATTTACAATATGGAAAAAAAAAAATTTTTCACCGGAGCTTAAAAGATCTTTCCCAGCGGTTTGCTGGGGTTGATTTTACCCTGAGGAAGGAAACAAAAACGCAACAGCCCTTCAAGACGGGTGGGGGACTTAAGCGGCAAAAATTTTACCGCAATTTTCACCGGCGAAAATTAGGTGAATCTTTGGAAAAAATTTTTACTCCCCCGCCGGCGCCATGGTTTGGCATTTGAGGGAAACAATCTTTTCCTCTTTCGGTCTAAAACCCTTGAGTCCCCGGGCGGGGGAATTGGGCACTATAAGGAGGTTTTTCATCTTTCGAACTGCGCGGCGAAGGGATTTTTTCCGTCTGGGAAAAGGGAACTTTCTGGGAAATGAATATTTCCAAATTTGTACTGGGGTTATAAGAGACGTTTGCCTAAGGGCGGGAATGGGGAAAAAAGGACGGAGGCAGTGATGTTAGAATTGTGGGTCTCATTCTCAAAAGCTAGACGAATGGCTCCTCGGAAGCTTCGTAAAAAAAGGTGTAGAGAAGCACAAATGTGAATTGCATTCTATCTTTCGGAAAATATTCTATTTAGAAGGCAGAACAGTCAGTGGTCTCCGTAAGCTCTCTTATAACTTGGTACCGTAAGTGCGGTTTTGAAATGTATATTTTAATATTATCTGGGATTGTTTTATAAAGAATCTCTCCCACTCGTTAAGAAGAGCCAAAAAGCAAATTATCTGTGGTCAACTGCTCTACGTCCGCCTCATGTGTTCTCATAATATAAAAAGACAGAATATTAAAGTCCAGTTTAAAAGAGTTAAAGAGAATTGTGATGAACAAAAACTTCCGAAATTCTTTTTGATAAGTATGGTAACAAGCATTGTTATATTCTTCTAGTTAATAAGTACGGCACGACACACAAAACTTTGTCCCTTCTTTATGCGATTGTGTCACTTTATCAGAAATTTATTTTTCATAATCGCGGAAATTTCTTACTGGAATGAGAGAGAGGCAACCACATCATCTTTGAATTGTAGGCCGAAATTGTTTTCCCGCCATTCATATCAGTAGTATTTAAATCAACCCAGTTCGATCAAGACATATGATAGATAAAGATTCTGTTTTTCTTCTCTTGTGTTGATGTGAGATATGAAAGGGATTTACATATAAAGAAGGCAGAGTGTGTATTCTTTCGTACAACTCTCTTTTGCTAGCCTTCTCGAGATGCAGCGATGGCTTATCTCCTTTCACCGGCGTTTGTCGTATATTGATATAAAATAAATACTACAATCGCTATTATCTCAATCAAGAAGAAGTCATATTTCTTTAAGCTATAAAGAGACAGGACAAAGTAATCTGGATTGGGTGTGAACTGTTTTAATCATCACCATATAGCACCAGGAGTATCCCTTAGATCCGTTTAAATAAAAATCTTTCCTCACTTAGATATTCTTCTAATCAAATGACCACAAAAATACTATTCTCAGTGAAAAAAGACATTTTTACTATCTTATAAGGCTCGCTCGCCATATAAAGACATGGTCAGAGGCTTCACCGTATAAGAATATATCTATTCGCGCTATACTAACGTTTTCCGACCTTGCGTGAATTTATTACACTGTTTACTTATTAATTTTATGTGCATAATCTCACTTGTAGAACCAGAATATGCGGAGCCTGGGTACTGATATAATGCGTGCCTCACAGTGCCTCTATTGTTATCAAGAGACATACTGTTAACTACGGTGTATATAACTCGAAAAAAATGCACTCAAAGGCACACTAGGATAAGATAGGAATTTCGGAAAATATGAAATAAATAGAAATACAAATATATTGTAAATCTTTAATTCGTTAACAACTCCTTCCACATAAGATAGCTATGGTGACCTTTGGCTATATTATTTAAAGTATTTATATATTTACAATTATCTCTAAATAATTTGCTCAAAACCATATATTTATATAGAATCCACTAAGCAATTTTTCTTGGAGTGATGAGAACCGATTAAATTACTGCTACACGGCTTTATCAGGTGTCATTCAGTGTGTCAAAATGTTCTCTTATATAACAATAATGTAAGTTTTATGTGTGTTATTATTTTGTGGTATTTGCATTAAATGACAGCACTCTCATGTTGTAGAGACTCCACTCTTTTGGAGCTTGCGATCCTACGGGGAAAGTTATGGGCGAATTTTATATCTATAATATTCTTCTTTTTTATAATAAGTGGTTAATTTCATCCTTAAGCCAAGATGAGACAGCATTAATCTGGATTGTGTCCGATTTAATAAACTTATTACAGAACTCACTCAATATTTACGTATCGTTTAGACTTAAGAGTTCTCACAAGGATATCAATGCACTTTCGTGTCGGGAAAAATGTTTATTTAAGCGTGAACCTCCTTGATACTCTCCACTAGACTTTTACAGTGGTACGTACGGATGTTTGGAGGATTAATTTGTAAATACGTTGGTGTTATATAAAAAAGTCTCTGCTCCCATGCTAAGTGCATGAGCCTCATCTCGATATCCGTATCTGTAGCCGTTGGCTCACTTTTTAAACGATCATATTTTACAGTTCGGTTTAGACGAACGTTATAGCGATTATAAAGGAAAGAACCAATTTCGAGGGAAGAATGGCTCTAAATATAAGAGGACAAGGGGATAAACGTGTCAGTGTATATTCATGTTCGAGAGTTTATTTCTTCCAGTACCTCTAGATTTACCCTACCGGGCGTTCTGGGACATTTTGGTTTTAGAAGTTTTCTATTCATAAAGCAATTGCTCGACATGAATTATAAACCGCGATGTATATCTTGATAATGTGTAATTCCGAATGTTTTGCATCTCTCTCTAATGGACTCCGATGAATTATGGGTCTCAGCATAAAAAATGTGTTTGAAAATACTGAGTCTTTTTTTTTTAATTTATTCTTCGGAAATGCTTTTATGTTTGAAAAAAAACTTGATTAAAAATCTTTCGATTTGTAACTGGTTGTATAACACTTATAACACCATAACGGGGTGCTGGGAGGTTCTATTCGATCTTTTGTTCTTTTATATAAGTCATTCATAAGCTAAGAAGAATGACGGGCATATCATGAGTATCGGGCCGTTTACAAAACATAGACACCCAATATTAGATTCGTGTAAAAGAAAGTAAAAAAAAAATAAATTGTACAGAATTCTCTCTCTCGCGCGCAATAATTCTTTAAGAAAGGTTCCAAAGAACAAGATTTTCCGAGGGTTAAGCTCTGTATTAACTTGGAGTAGTACAGTTGTGTCTTTGAGAATTTTAATTTTTAATGTGTGTAATTAAAGCACTCCTACCCATGTACAGGGATGCACAAAAAATCATATTCTCGGTATGTCGTAGGCCGCGCCTATCTCTAAAGTATCATTGAGAGCTTAATCGTTTAAGAGTTGCTAAGGACTTGATAGATAGAAAAAAATTTTATATCAATGTATAACAGACTCTTTTGGTGAACTCACACGACTCTGCACTAAGCAAGAGTGGTTGAACTTAGTCTGTAACCAGTTTTGTAGACCTAGCTGATGTTTGGGTAAGCTGACTGTTTATAGGAAGTATTGTTTGAATAAGTTTACGAGAAGTATTTTCACGTATAGACCCCGCTCCCTTGAATAAAGAGACGGCCACGACTAAATTAATCTTAGACAGACGTGAGCTCCTGTCTTACTATTTCTACTCGCACTCGGATAATTAGAGTCGCATAACATCTGTGTTTATACTATAAGAACGGTGGTAGATTTTTGTTTTTGGAAATTTGAGTCTAGAAGGAAGCTCTAGTTTCTATTTTAACTCTGGTTTTACCTTTATTCTCTGACCTACGGGGCGGGAGGTTAGGAATTGTCCTATTTACACATTATACTATATTATCTCCTGAGTGACCATACAGATAACATTCCCCTAAGCAAGAAACGACAGCATAATCTGAGTGTGCGCCGGCGAATTCTAAACATAGACCAAATATTATTGAGATCGGCTTCAAAAGTCTCTCAAAATAATGTCATATCTCTTTATCGGAAAAAATTTTATAATCCAGCAAGATCTCTCCTTCAGCTCCTTATATATCTTTGCGTACGTGAGCGTCGACGCGCTTCTCGCGAAAATTAACATTTAATATCTTTTTGTAATTATTACTAGAGAGCATCATCCCATGTAGATTGAGCAGCAGTATGCTGGGAATGGTAGAGACGGCAACTATTTCAAAGGGATAGCATAAATTTACAATGCGAGTTTGAAGCAGTAAGGAATTGAGTACATACAATTTAATTTCTGAGGTAAATAGGTTGGTATAAGACGAGCGCAGAGATGGATAGAAATATCTTCTAGGTAACTGAAAATAATACGCTCTACTCCGGGGGTTTTGGCAATTTACTTTATCGCCATTTCTTCTTTTTTCTTGTCTGGGTGAAAACAGAGTTCCTGAATAAGCACGGAGCCTTCTACTATAATCTCTCTGACTGCGGGGCGCTCGTTCATGGTTGTATGGGACCAGCTACATATTAGAGTCGAAACTAAAAATAGTGTTAAAGATAACGGAAGTAGAGAATTTTTTTTTTCTGTGAAAAAAGCATTCAATTTATAAAGCAAGGCACTGTGCTATATTTAACTGCTAAAATTTCCCGTTTGAGTCACTAATAATGCAAACCAAAGCGAGGATTTTTGGTGGGCGAGTTAGAAGGGGAGATTTATTGTATATGTTGATTTTTTTATTAATGCTTATTTCCATCACAGACAAGACGAACGACCGGTCGCCTCAATCCGAGATCGTAGCCACCGAGCGATAGAGAGACACACTACTGCGCACGAGAATCAACACGCAAAGGCACGCCCGAGTGAGGTGCAGATATCTTTTGTTAATACAGTTTTAAATGAAGAATAATCGCTCAAACTTCTTTCGAAACATGATTCTTTAATTAAGAAGAGCAGCAAGAGATATGATTAAGATCTTAATAATATCTTTCGGTTTTACTATACTCGAGTCTCCTGGTACCTTGAGAGAATTAAATATATTATTCCTCGGGTGTGTATTTACTTTGAAGCGAATCTCTTTAAAGGTATACAAGAGAGTCCAACATATCGCGGGCACGTTAGCTGGATGTGCTTACTAAAAGATTTATGAAATAAATAGATAACAATCTTCTTTTATCATAAATGTTCTAGATTCCTGGACCCTGAGGTATAGAGTCCCGAGAATACAAAATGATTCGGCACCGAAAGGGAGATAGGAAGTGGATGTGAAGTTTTATAATATCCGCTTGCGCGTTAAGGAAAACTAATAATACTCTCGTGAGACTTGGTAGAGAGCTAGTATACTGCTATTGGACCTATCTTGGTAAGTAGAGAGGGTAACGAATAATAATTTTTATTCTTCTCGGATAACAACGCTAGAATAGAGATGCCAACTCACTCGCGCCGTCTCGTGGATGTCCAAGGGTCAGCCGTTTCAAATAATCATCATATTGAGAGATGTACGCAGGAAAGAATGTTGGGTTCAGCCACCAAAATGATGATAAGTGCCGAAGTATTATTTTTTTATTTGCCCCTGCACTACAGAGATTATTAGTTTTGTAACAAATAAGTGTCGTATTATCTTAATTCTTTTACTGAGCAACTTGAAACACCTACATCGGGGTAGCGAATATTATTTTTTATATTTAATATTATTTGTAGGCTTGTGTTATAAAATATACATCGCGGGAGGGTTTATCCTTTAAGCAAGAAAGAACTAAAGCATATTCGTTGAAGCGAACTCACGGTACACGCCCCACGGAAATCCGAGTACTCAAGTAACGATCTACTATCCACCTCACGACAATACGTACATGATACAACCACCCAATATTCACGAGTAAAAATCTGTTACTAAAAAACCAAGTTAAAAAAGCCGTATATCCCGATATTCTTCTACGATAGTAAAATTTATATTTAAAGCAGAAATAAAATTGTTATGGAGATCAGTGAACTGAAGGCATAGCGATACGTAGGAAGATTGAAATATTAATATGTATTCTGGTATCATTACTGAACAGCACCCCTGTAGAAGATAAGAAGCGCGAACATCCATCGGATGGGGAAATGGGTGATTTAGGCCCCCAAGTTCATTTCTTTAAAGACGTTCCAATTTAAGTATAGTTTAAAAGATCTAAAAACTCAACTACATTGAGAAATAAAAATATACACAGTGGAGACGTATTTTGCTCGCAGATTCAGAAGAGGATAGCTAAAATCTGAGTTGTCAATTCTTCCGCGGTTACCGACGATAACAATACAACAAATCTTCTTACGGGGTTCTTGCGGGGAACTTATTTTTAGGAATACGGATTGAAACGAGAGAATATCTTTTATTTTAAGTTTAGAATAATTTTTTCTATATTCATAAAGCAAAAGAGCGTCTCTATGTTATATAATTGTTAGCCAGAGTCTAACTCGATAAACTCTGCATTTAGATATAATTTGCCTCGGGCACTGTTATCATTTGTTTTAAACAAAAAATTGGTACGTTACTGCAAATCCAACATTAAGGGGCATATAGAAGAATCAGACGTAAATACTGAGTAACGTGTGTTTTCTGACCAAAATACAAGCTGGACGAGGTCTTTTTAAATCTCATGTTTCTATTATGAAAACGGTGTTCTATATGCGGGGGTATTTATATCGTGTTTGCAAAACAAATATTACCGCCTCACTGAGCTTCTTACCCTCGTTAATATACGCTGTTCTTTTGCCATTGTCTTTTGGGTTTTTGTGTAAAGGTTTTATCTGAATATTATATTTTTGTTTAATTTTTTAGAGAGTGTCGCTCTTAGATAATCCATAAGCACATAAGAGACAAAAACAAGATATATTTTCTTGTACCAGGAGGAGGGTATTGTGTGGGCTGTGTTCGAAAAGAACCAATTGGTGAGAACCTGAGAATACTCTAGACATCGTTTAGAAACTAAATTATAGGTTAAGCAAAAAGATAAAAAATGCAATTAATAGTTCTGGAGAAAAAAGATTATTTTATTTTTTTAATAGCGAGGGATGCTCCTCAGAAGAAATGAAATAAATAGAAAAGGATCATGTGTCGTGCGCTGTCGTGGCTATTTTAAAATAAGTGTCAAGAAAACGGGATCGCCTTTCCGGGTGGGCAACTGAGTTTGGACGGTGTGGAAAGTTTAAACTGATTTCTTTTGTACTATTTTCGTGATAATTTCAGTTACCGAGGTGTGTGATTCTCCCTGGAATAGTTTCGATAATCGAGAAGCACCAGAGAGTATTACCCTCTCTCCTCTGAAGTAACAGTGTCTAATTTGGAGTTGTGGCTTTGGTCTCGAATTATAAAAAGACAAATATTTTAGGCAGGTGGTTCTGGATATGCGCGTGGTTGAGAATGTTAGGAAGAATTGAGATTGTGTGTGAATTACACGGGAAAAAATATTTTTCAATACTCAAATGGCCCGGCAAAGAATGATGTGATAGACACTCCACAGGAAATAAGAAAGGTTTAACACCAGGATAAGATTAGAATTTATTATTTTCTTGATATTTATTACAAGTATTAATGTACAGGAGACCAAATTCTTGGAAAGAGAAATTAAGGAAATTTTAAAATTAAAAATTATGAGGAATCTTTTTTTCTGTTCAAGAATAAAACAAAAGTCGCTGCGCATATAATTGAGTAAACACTCGCCCATACGTTTACTCAAATCAATATATTAATTCAATACTTTTCTGTATGTGGTGGCTGGGATATCTTTCTGAACTGATATTTAACAGTTTGACGGGATCTCTTTCTCACGGCGGTGAAATACCGACAATAAAATAAATAAAACGATGTCCTTATGTCCTGCTTGAGAGCAAATAATACATTTTTAAATTTCGCAAGTTTTCTGGAGGGATTTTTTTTTTTTATTTTTTTGCGGGTGTTTTATGTATTTAAACTTTTAAAGTGATTTAAATGTAGAAGGAGACTTATTTTATAATCGGGACTCTTTTTTTCTGTATCCTTGTTAAAATTAGCAAAGAGAACGCCGGCCAGCTGCGATTGTTAGCGTAATGTTACTCATGTGCACGCAGATAAGAGTATTTAAATAAATAATTGATTGCTCTCTCCATATAAGATAATTATAGTGCGTTTGTCTCTCAGATAATCTCTAATCTCATAACGAAAGATAGAAAATTGAGGTATTATAGGTAAAACACAGTCTACCTTTTTTTCTTATAGAAATGAAAAGATGGGACTCCAGTGAAGATGTTTTCAAAAATAAATTCTTTCCTAAGGAGGAGTGGTGAAACTAACAAGGTGGTTGAGTAGTTTTATATTCGGTCTTATCACGCGAGTTCATTTATCTTGAATTAAAAAATAAATAAGTTATTTAAACAGATAAATTTAATTAGAGAACATCATTCCTCTGGAAATTCGAAATTTATTTATTTATAAAGCATAGTTTGAGGCGAAAGAGTTAGTGTGAATTGAGCTCGCATAAACTATAAAAAAAATATAAAATAACTTAAATAAATAGTGATCAAAAAGCGTAAGTAGGCCCACTGCCACCACCCTCCACAATAAATAAATTTTTTAATTGATGACTAATATATTTAAAGTGTTGTTTGAAACTTTAAATTATTTGAGCTCTGTGATTGTGGTAGTTGGAGTTAAAAATGTTTTATTTCTTCACTTAATACCAGGGAGGTAAGTGTGGATGGCTAGAGAGAGGAGAGCCATATAGTCACTATCATTTTAGGTTGATGTATATTAGAAGGGAGGAGGTAAAAAAGGCTGGGTGTCTAGGCCCGCGCCCGTTCCGATTCTGAGGTTAAAAAAGATCATTATTTAATTTTTAATAGTCATTTTTCCAATAATAATAATTAAAGATAATATTTTTTTAATTTGAGATAAAAAATAAAAGACGTATTTACGCGGGGGCTATTAATAAATTTTAGAAAAATATAAACATTATGACATTATTAGATGTTTTTATTATTATTATAGTAAACTAAAATTAACTTTACTACATGATACTTTGTTTAATTTATACCTTAAAGTATATGAGAATTCTCCAGTAAATGCACATAGAGACACAACATCGAATTTTGATCAGATAAGAAGATATTTAAATTATAAGTTCAATGAGTAATGTCGCGACGTCCTGAATAATGTGAGAGGCCCAAACCCGATAGTGTTTTAGCTTTGATTGTAGAGTCCCTTGTGTTCCCATCCGTTATTATCCGTGCCACTAAAACATATAAAATCGCATAGAGTTCTTATTGCTTAAATTATATGGAGTGGTGGAGTTTGAAAACGAAGTAAATATGTAAGTATTATTTTATTTCTTAGGTAAAATATATTTCCCATTTTCAAGGCCATTTTAAGGAATCACAATGTCGTAAAATATCAAGCTTATTGAATTGCAGAGTCTTTCAGGAAACCATTAAATCTCACCATCATTATAAACTATACTGTATTGATAACTATTAAAAAATAGCAATAATTCACCCTAAGCGAAAGAAGAGTATGACATGAAGGGCAATACTCTCTTGTAAGTAGTGGTTTGTCGGTGGTGGTGGAGTTTAAAACAATAGGGTTAGCGCTTAATTATATAGATCACCACACGCGTTATAAAGGATATCGGAGATGTTTTCAAAGAGAGGAATTGTATTGGGGGTGGATAACTTTGAACGAAAGGAGAGAATGTTTATTAAAAGCAGGGAGAAAAGATCTGGGTTATAGCATCTTATTTATAAAATGTTGGGTAGTTACGTTAAAGGCAGGGTTAACCTTAGAGATTTAGAATCTAGTTGGATTTTAACATTTTGCATTCCGCTCGAAAAAAGGTAAAGCTCTCCATAATGAAAGGTATTGCGAGAGGCCAAACAGTAATGAACTGGATTTGGAGATATGGCGGGGACGACGTTTTTATCTACTTGTGGAGTTCTAGCGATGTGTGTCTACGAGATCGAAATGATGTTAGGAGTGCGACAGTTTGAAATAAAGTTAATAAAATCTTGATGTAATTATGATATACGGTTATAATAATATAAATTCTCGATAATATATTGATATAATAGGTAATATCTAACCGAGATTAGGTTACTCAATATCTTCTTCATTAACACTGGGTACAGAGCCTTTTTAAAAATACCTACTGCAATAGAGGATTATCGAGAAGAGAAAGTGTTTATTGAAAGGGGTAGTGAAATTTTTATTATCATATAGGGATGAATTAGTTTTTTTTTCTAGTCAGGGACAAGATAGCCTATCTTGTAGTAGTTACTACTTTCAGGCCTAGCACATTGGTTCTATATGATTCCTCTGATAGCAACTTATAATTAATTGGTTCGTGTTTTGCTAATTGGACTGTTTTTTTTTTTTTTCTTTTTAGTGAACCGATACCAATATAGGCTTACTTAAATGGGTTTATATTTTGAACCTCTCATCCGCCTTAACTCTCTTTGCAACTGCACCCGCCAGCGGGCGGTGTGTTGAACAAGGAGAAGGACTGTTGGTCTACCCTATCCATAAAAAATAATACCCCATCCCTATACCTCTCTCGGAATATATCTTTCTCTTCTAAGAGTGGAAGATAGTTATTTCTCACGAGTACATAACTTAATGTTGTAGACATATCCCTCTAGCGCTCGTACTTACATATTCTACGATACAATATATTGTAGAGGCCTGTTTAACAAAGACAAGTCTCCAAAACAAGCTCAGTCTAACGGAATACTCCTCCAAAATACTCTTCCGTCAAGCATTAACTTTCTAACGTGCGTTAAAATGAGTGTTGTGTGACAAAAAAAATACGTGAGCGGATAGTGCCTCTAATCTTTTCCTCCTTATTGCCCGGCATCCCACACCAGCTTATTCTACCCAACGCTGTGGTGAGATGTTATCTGTTCATTTCCCTATGTCACATTGCGGTTATTATTCTCTGGTAATTTCTATAGTTCTTTATTTTATTAATAATTACGTAGGAATATTATTATGAATTAACGTTCTGTGCGTGAGGTTGACGCGATACTTATCTTGTTAGTGTTTTCATATTTTGTAAGTTTTTTTGTTTTCAACTCTTAAGCAAAATAGTTTGGTAGGGGGAGTGGGAGGCCCTCCATTTCTTATGATTAAATCACACAACCAACACT
Source organism: Trachelipus rathkii (assembly GCA_015478945.1). Classification (NCBI taxonomy): domain Eukaryota; kingdom Metazoa; phylum Arthropoda; class Malacostraca; order Isopoda; family Trachelipodidae; genus Trachelipus; species Trachelipus rathkii. The sequence goes on along the minus strand of JABUQX010074350.1, from coordinate 15,640 downwards.
GTGAGAGTCCAACAGTGACATCGTGGGAGTGGGTGAGAGACTTCGAAGACAAACTGGTGAGTGGGTGTGTAGAGTAAGAGGTGAGAGGGATTATTATCAGGTCGATGTTAGAAGAAGATTTTTTAAGTTTTTTTAGATTTTATGTGTGATGTATATGACACCACCAATTTTCACCAAAGTCCAAGAAAGAGTTTGAAAAGAAGGGGGCGGTGTGCCTAGTTATACCCAATAAATAAATACTTTCTTATTCTTTTAATGCGAGGGGTTTACAGGGCAGGGGGGGGCGGGGCAAGGATATAAGTAGCACCACCAATAAGTCGGGAAATTACCATATCCGCTTAAACTTTTGTTATACTTCTTTCATAATTCGGTGGCTACCCTGGCTGTTTCTCTTCGGTCCCCCCACAATATACTCAATGTATAAGAATCTTTTGGCTAAACTCTTTATTTCGTAAGGGAATGTAATCCCCATTAAATTTCTATCTTAATAACCTCGTCCTATATGTAAGAGAAGTTCAACATATATAGGTTGGGATTTGTTGGGTAGGGCAGCGAGGTGCTCCTATATTTTCATGGCATCGCGGCGGAAGATAAATTAATTGGGTTCGGGCATAAAAATTGAGTGCTGTGAAAGGGAAATAAGTATGTTTTTATTTATTTGGCTGAGAATAGAATTTCATTTAAAGTAAGTGACTTTTATTTTCACACAACTGGTTGGCTTACCTGGTTGCGTAGAGCCTGATACGGGCTCTAATATCTTTGTGGGGGGTGATGGTGGGTAGAGAGGTCGCCTAGTGTGTGGGGTGGGCAGAAGTCTGTACGCTATTTGGTAATGTATTATAGATGGTTATAATTAGTGTATCTGATATTCCTTTAAGTATTTACTGAGACACATGATCCTATTTAGTTAGTTTTTTCCTTTCCTCCTGTGGGTGAGTGTGGCCTTGAGGTACCGACTATTTCAAAATAAATTGGGGTTCAGACAGAACTGCTGGATATGGAGGCGTTTTTCCCGTAGAGAGTTTATGTATCATCATTCAATTTTTTCGTTATGATTCTGAAGTTAAAAATTTCGATCCTGATAATAAAAATGACGATGCTATTACCATATTTGGTAATATAAATTATTATATTATATAAAATGAGAAACTCAAAAGAATATGCATATGGAGTCATTATAATAATAATAACTTTATGGTAAGTGTAAATTTTGCTGCTTTAAATTAAATAACCATGATTACAAAAATTATTTTTTTACTCTTTTGTTTATTAATCATACGAAGTTCATTAATTTCCCCACTTGTGTATCAATAGTCCAGTATTTTGTCACACTATCGACCTCGTTATCTTGCAAAGGATGTGATAATAATGGAGTATCCGAGGGGATGGTGTACTCTCTTTAAATTATAGCCAGCATGGGAAGGTTGGGGTTGGTGAGAGTCGAGCTGATCCTCTAAAAAGGGTTGTAAGCGGACTCATTATAGAATGAATGGAAATAAAATCAGACTAGAACCTAGTAGTAAAAACCGCCGAATATGAATTTTCGTCATGCATAATTTGAACGAAAGGATTGTGGGTGGAATGTCTTGGGGTGGGTAAACTCTACTATATAAGCGTGTAACTTAAGTAGGGGGGGGGAGCGTTCTGTGAGGGAAGTAGTATATTGTTAGAAGAGAGGGATGGTGTGTTGGGTGGTAAATTCTCTTACATCTACAAACTCCTCAGTCACGTACATCTTAACAACTAGTATTCTCATATAATTCCGTTGGAGACTATGAGATGTATAACGATAATATTTATCGGCTGTAATAACCCCTATTTAAGTCTTATAGTAATATGGTCTCGGCATCGCCTGCTGTTACTCCTCTTATAATTAAAACGTCCATCCTTGAAAGTATTATTGATGCGAGTCAATGCACTATGACATAGTTTAATAAATGAAATTCTGTCTTGTTCAACGTTTGTTGTAGTGATTTTGAGCAAATATGTGAGATTTGAGGATAAGCGGGGCGGACTAGAGTGCTATATATAGTAAAAGCTAGTTAGTAAAGTGAGTCCTTTTATTACATTCGGTGTTGAACTTGACAACTAAATGTTCAACGCTTACGGAATAGGAGTAGAGTGAAAGCGCGCTAAAGGCTCGTAAATTACTGAGTTAGGAATATAACTTAAAGTTTGTTAGGGTGGTTTTTTGCATTATTCGATCCTTATTCCACTTAATGCATATTTTTCCTTAACGAACGTTAGAACTATTAATTATGTACAGTTGTGGCGAGTTACAGACGATGCCATATTAAGTTAAAGGCGTCTGTGACAAGGATAACTGAGGTATAAGATGTTACATGGTCTGATGCTATCAGTTACGCTCTATATAATAACTGCTAATCGTTCATAGAAACCCCATATAGGAGTCAAAAATATTAATATTAGTAAGCTTACAGAATACAGTTATTCCAAATTATGGAGCCTACCGCGTAGGTTCCTAACGTGAACTAAAATTAGTATGTCAAACATCGTGTTAGTTGGATTAGACCAACTTTCTCTCAATAACCGTGACTCCCACTAGTCGTATCTGTGTACTGCGCTCGAGGGTCGAATAAAGTTTATTATCTATGAATCTATATACGCTCTCCCCACCCACCCTGATTACTTACATCCGTCTAAAACCTCCTTAGAACACGTATACAAAACATACATCTAATAAACTTAGTCTCAGCGGTCTGTATGGATGTATGGGAAAATATTGAATATTTTAACATATTGTTGTTTTAAAAATTATAAGTCGTGATCTTTCTTCCTCCAATAATGTCCGTTAGAATATTGGATTCTTAATTGCAATACAGCAGAAAGCACATATATATTATATTAGTGATATAACAACGATGTTTACTAGAAGATTAGCCCAGTACATTTTTGAAAAGACATAATTCTAAGTCCCGACCTCTAAATAAGTTTCAAGGACACTAGTTATACTGTAATAACGATACCTAAGGAAGTAAATTTTACAACCACCTATCGTATTCGGAATGTGATATAATAAATAGGAGAAGCGTAAAAGGTTTGTTAAATCTTGTAACTACAAGATACTCACTCACGTTTGTCACTTTTTATAACTCTATGTTATTGGGAATTATTTATCTAATAAATAAGATTTCTTACAATATGAACGGTATCAATATTAAATCTATAAATGTCTTCTTAACTACTATGGAATAAGAAAGTGCCATACATATCTTAGATAGTTGGGCCGTTTTATTTTTATGGACCATAATTAGTGTCGCTAAAATGTTTTAAAAAAATAATTGAGAGTTTTTGGGTTTTGAAAAAATTTTTGAATTATACAATAATTGTAGCTGTTATATTTAAAACTGTTTTTAGTTTACACTGATTAGTGTGCTAACCTACCGGGAAAGGTTGTTTTGGGAACGAGATTTGTATAGTTTTACTAATTTAAGAACACTATATTAGTGTTTTATTAAAAATTGATATCCATAGTAAAATATCAATAATCTCATTATAAGCATACTTTTATTATACAAACCATACTGACGAAACAAAGCATGCGTATAGTTTTTTAATCTTACTTTTGGGATCGGTAATAATATGTGAGCATTGTGCTATAGAACATCACCACTCCGGACAGCTCCTCTATGAAGAATACTCGGTACGATGCAATTAGATGCTCTCTCTATTTTTATGTTGAGTGTGAGGGTGACCACGGAATATGTGCATAAAGCAGTTATAAAGATAATAAATTTAATTAATAATCATAATAATGCGAGAGTGTCTAGTTTCTTTCGGTGTATTTAGGGAAAAGTTTGATTATAAAGTACTAAGTCAAGAGTGAATATGATATAAGCTCTAAACACTATACCTCTTTGTTAACGTCGATATGGTGAGTGTATTGTGAGAATTTATTTTATATACTTTATTTAGTTACACTTTATAAATACTGCTCATCACTTCTTCCATCTTTAATTGTTCTCACCTAGATAAAGGAGGATGAGACTATACAAACACTCAAATTACAACTATACCATGTCAGAAATAGATCCAAACCATAATAGAGCGTGAGTAACAAGCCTGTCGAAACAGCGTCAATTTATTCTATAAATAGATATTTACATTAAATTTTTATTATACGAGCTCGTTTAACTTGAAATTGTATGAAGGGCAACTTATGATAAACGTGTATACAAAAAACATCTAGTTTTCGCGCGCAGGGATTAATCATTTGTTTCTAATTATTGAACTTCTACTATCGAGCAAACGAATAATAATCTTGTTTGAACAGAACTTTGTAAACGATGTAAATTATACTCAATCTCTTTTTAATTGTGTCTAGAGGGGCCTACAAGGAGTGATTATAAGGGGATGAACCCTACCTCTCAGGGGTTTGGGAAATATCGTTAAATATTCAATAATATAATACTTATCTTCGTATAGACTGAAAATATAGACTATGCATGAGAGGTTCAAACAATATCTTTGATTATAAGCAGGTATGCCGGTGCCGGTTTTCAATTTCTTTATGCAAACCTAAATATTATAAATATTTATTACTGTACTTGTCTCTCACAAATCTTACAGTGTATTTCTTTAAATAAATAATGTTTTACGTTTTTTTTATATTTTTTAGGAAAAACGTTATGGTGTGATTGTAAAAGGTGGGGAAGAGCTTAATAACATTTTTTACACCCTCAATAATTACAACCTTATAATTGGAGGTGGTGAGCCCAAGAAGATTAAACTATTTAAAAAATATAAAACACAGGGGAACTAAACAATATATATATCTTGTTGGCTGCTACTTAGGAGGAGAGCGCAAAAACTAGTGCCAAGATTTTAGATTATTTGCCAAATGGAAGAAGATAATGATATTAGAGAGAAAATTTTATTAATCTTAATAAATTTACTTACTGTATTGCTAGGTGATGGATACAAACTCAGGATGTTCTCTCTTAAGCTCATTCATTAAGAGATAGTTAAATGTGAAACCTAAAGGCTATACCACACATTACATCAATGTGACAAATAATTAATGGAAATGAGAGCAAGCTGCGAGATAATTCACAGTTGTTTATGTTCTCACGAGAATAACAAGTGCACGTTGAGAGTGTAACATCACGAGCATGAATAGATAGATTAATTTTATTCAAAAGCAAACTTATAACTTGAATTTATAATGTACTCAAGTAAATCTCAAAATTTATACCCTCAAAGATTTACCCTAAGTGACATTAAATAAAAATACATTCAATTAAAATATTTTTGGATAAACTTAAATACTATATAATAGAGATATCAGCATGAAGAACTTCCGAGTATCGATATAGAAACTGTACATTATGCATATTTTTTATATCGAAAGAGAGTGGTGTAGGAGGAAGTTAAGTGAGAGAAGAAGAAGGATTAGAAGAAACTGTACGTGTCTTATCATTTAAGTACTATTTCAATAGCTTTTCTTTTTGTGTTGTCTTTTTACTCGTACTTTGATGCTGTTCGGTAATTCTTTATTATACTATTTATCATTTTTGTTTATTATTAGAAGTGTACATTCTATATTTGCACCCATTGTTAAGATAGAACATGCTCAACATTAAACTGTTAAGTGAGCTTAGGTGTCCAGAGCCCATTTAAGACATAACTTTAAGGCGTTTTAAAATAGTTTAAATTTGTATGAAAAAAACATTCGGAAAATTTGAAAGTAAGGAATATTCTGATTGAAATTCTTATTCTGTAACTCTTCTTATCCTACGGGGTTGTTTGATATTGGGATAATTGTATTTTAGAATATTTTTTCTTACCATGAAAAAACCAAAGGTCAAGTTAGATTTCACCCCCTCGGAAGTGTAAGAAGGTTCGTAGGAGGAGAGGAGGCGCGAAGGGCAGTTTATCTGATGTGGCAGATGGGCCGTAGTTATATTTATATGGAAGCCCGCCGGATAGTATCCACGTGGTAGCGGCTGATAATTTAATATGTGATGATATTTATAAAAATATAGGAATTTCTGTTATTTTTTGAAAACATATTAGTGTCTAATTTTAAAGCAAGCGTTTAATTGTGTGTAGGAAGGCTGCTTTACACATCCTTTTAGCAATCGTTACTCTGGGGGGGTGCCGGGGGGGATTTTAAGTATGAGAAACTAATATGAGGAGGGGTATCAGGTTGGTTTTTAGGGTTTGAATAGAACATATTCCATAAGTTCATATAGTATGTTACTCAGCGAGAAGACATGACGACGTATTATTTTCTGTGCCATTGGCGGGCGTTGAGGGCGCCGGAGGGATAATATTATTAAAACAACATAAAGGATAAAAACAAGGGTAAAAGGGGATCGGACGCGAAATGAATGACTTGTTTGCGCCAGATCGGCTCGGTAAAGGGAAGGTGGGTAAAAAAAAAATCAATGCAAAATTCTATTGCGAAATTTTTTCTATTTAATTGGGGGAGACAGACACTAAGACGAAGATGGGTGGGTAGGCTCGGGTTCCGGAGTGGGAAACGTGAGCGAATAGTACGTAACGGGTATGGGTTTTTGAATAATTTTTTATAGTTTAACTTTTGTTTTTTTAGTAGTAAGCGGAGGGACGGTTCCCGGGGATGTCGGGGAGGGAGAAGGCAACATATCTAGGATGACAAGCATTAGGCCGGCTCAACTTTTTAAAGGACATGTGTTATTAAGTCACGGGATTATTAAGAGAGGTGTGAGCGGAAGATTGTACGAATTGAATTATGCTTGAAAACGAGATTGAGAGGTCTTGGCAGAGGGAAGAGCTACTCTGTTGACGGTTCAATCACACGTGAATCAGATGTAATTCTGTTTTAAAGAGGCAGATATGTGATTTGTACATCATACCAAGAAAAACGAAGTATCACGCTCCTATCGCAAGTGCCGGGGAAATAGGTTATGTGTACCCACCAAATTATACTCATGATAATTTTTTTATATTCCACCCCTGAAAAAGCAACACGATGAGTGTGTTGGGTAAAAAGAAAGCATGCAATTATAATTGATGGTTGGCGGGGAGTCCATCTTTATTCCACTGGATCCTATCTACCGATAATGAGTCAATAAAGTGTGGGAATGGCATTAAATGCGTTTTTAAAAGATTTTCTGCCTTTTTTAATTATTTGTTTTGAAAAAATTCTTTGATTAAAGAAGCTGTATATTGTTAAACTTCTTCTCTCTTTGATTTATTACAGGTTGTCTGGGATATTTATTTACCCTCATCTTTGTTATTGTTCTATTACACAGGAGATATTCCTAGTAGCTAAAGAAGAGCTCAGGCGAGGGTATCGTGGGAGTGGGGTGGGTGGTGGTATTAGAAGATGAAGCGGGGGGGACTTGGCTCTGCTAACCTTACTCCTGGAGTGGGATAGATGCGGTAGAAGAGAAGCGTAAAAATAATGCAATTCTTTCAAGAAATTATTTTTATATAGAGAGGCGATGCTAAGTATTTGAGTTGGTAGGTAACTCCAAGTAATAACTAAGGTGACGTAAACAAAGTTGTATTTGGAGAACGACTTTACTTATTTTTCTATACTTTTCATGTATTTTTGGAAGAGAGCGAAGTCGTCGCCACCAAAATGAATAAAATGAGAAGCAGAGCAAGGCGATGGGATCTGGGAGAGTGATAGGACACACGAGAACTCATAATTAAGCAGACCCATTCCAATTTAAGGTTGTTTTTCATAATAATGCTGAGAGAGGGTGTTCGAACGTAAGAAAAGGGAGAACCAACTCTGGGATGAAAATCCCGTTTTACCTCTAGACAACTTACATCTTTCCACGAAACACAGTGGATTGGCGTATTTAAATCTGTAGTGGGGGAGTTGAACTCCAACCAGTCAGGAGCGGGGGGAGGGGGTGGGAGACAATAAGTTATCATAATACCTAGCAGGAACAGGATCGGAAACACAGGGACACTAAGCCAGGAGGCTTTTCAAGTAAGAATTTTTTTTTTTCCTTCGGGGGAAGAAGGGATCGAGAGAGTGCTGGGAATTTTATGATGTATGCCATTAACATCATAGTTCCCGTGTGGGGTGATCTGATTCTCCCGCCTGGCAGCGCCGCATATTCTTTTATTAAGTTCTATTCGGCTAATTGGAATAGGGCTTCGCGGGTTGGGATACGTCGTCGGCTTTGCTTGAGGGAAATAATAGTTTTTTACACCTCAAAATTATTCACTTTAAATTCTATTCCGTTTTGTATTAAATTTTTTGGGTCAGAAAATTAATATAGGAGTAACACGTTAATCATTTTTATTACATGTTATCAAAATTTACATTTTTCGTTACTTCTCTAATGTTCGTTTTTTTTGACGAACCTTACAATACTGTAGAGGATTGGTGGGGCAGAGATTGCTAGTTTATGGAAGTTTGTTTTTGGGTTATAGAAGCATTTCAACTAAGCAGGAGGAGGGCCCAAGACGACTGGTAGCGGCAGGGTGATGCGTGTCACTGAAAATAGGTGGGAGCAAGGTAAAGCCCCGGTTTAAAAGAACAAGGGGTGAAAAGGACCAGGAGTAGTCAGGGAGATTACTATTAGCGTTTAGGGACGAAGATAAGTTTAAGTAAAAGTGGAGTGTTTGTGCATAAATTCTTTTTATGGAGCGGGGGAATTTATTATGGTTAAAGACGGAGATTGTTGGGAATTAGGTGGGGATACCTTTACACCGTCAAGTGAGAGATCTCTTTTGGGGTTTCCCTTTTTTGTTTGTTATCTGTTTTGGTTTCTGGGGTTGTGGCGGGAAGTTGTAGGACGGAGTGGTGCCTCTTACATTAAATGTTGTATAAAAGCATTCTCGCACATTCGGTAGAAATTTTGAGAGAAAGGAAAACCGGTCCTCGGACCAGGAGCCTATAAGCGGGGCCCGGGGCTGGAGAAGGAGGGGGTAGGACGAGGAGCTAGTGGGTTATGTTATGGCCTGGGTGTCTTACTGATTCTTTTTAAAGTATTTGCAGATTTTTCCTTTGGGAATGCTCGTTTAAAAGGTTAGGTTATTGGGTAGTGAAAAGGAGAGAGAGTGGTGGAACCAACCAAAGTCCATTTCGCATTAAGAGAGGATGGTGTGCAATAGTAAGGAGGAAAAACTAATGTTTGTAAAGATTACATGCCCCATATAGTAAAGGAACACGAGTCTTTTATATATCTCTTGATTCTCTTTCAAGGAATGAGGGGCCGACAGTTAAAGTGTTAGGGTAGGAGGGGAGTTGTACTCCTCGGGTGGTGGGGGTTCAGCAATTTTTACTTGCTCGCCATAAAGCTCACCCAACTTCCTTATATACGAATCAAAGGGTGAAGGGTAGCGCTATTGACACTTGCTATTTCCACATTCCGTCTTGTGTGGGGGAACCATAGCCGAGTTATTTTATTTTAAGAGGGTAGGTGATTTGTGAGAGGGATAAAGGGCCGGAACCATAATATAGGTCGACTAAAAGAAGGGACGTTTAGTAAAAATTGAACACGGAGGTAAGAGAATGAGATATTTTTTCTATGTTCGGGAGACAAGAGGTGGGGGATGAATTATAAAAAGAAGCTTTATATATTTTTAACTCATATTAATACGCCAGTGCTGGGCGAGCGCAAAGCGTATCCTTGCTCTCGCCCCGTGAACGGGCAATATTGGGGGATACGGGGGGGGGGAGGAAAAATTATACTCCATTATAATAATGTTTCTAGGAAGGAGATAAAACATAATATCTTAAAGGCGAAGGAAAGAAACAGCATATTTTGGATGTGGATCCGGCATTAATAAAATAGAACCAATATTAGACCGTTTAAAAAATGGTAAAAATACGTGGAAATTTTTTTCAGGGAAAAAATTCTAATATAGGAAGAGTCTCAATGTGATAAGTACTATAGGAATGATCCGACTCGTGGGAGGGTGAAATAAACATGTGGGGGTAAGCGGGAGGTGGATTGAGCTGTTGCAGGTATTATTTAAGATTGGGGTGGTGTACGTCATAATGTGGTTTTAAAAAAGAGGGTGGGGGCATTCGTCCCTGTGAAGGAGAGGCCAACAGATATGAGATTAGGGAGAGAAGCGGTGGGGGCGGAATCGGCAGAACGTCATATTATTTAAAGACATAAAATTTTTTGTTAGGTGTGAGGCTTTCGACCATTTTTGAAAGAATGTCATAAATTTATTTTGGATGAAATCTCGTAAATACGATTTATATATGCAGGACACGAACGGAGTGGGGTGTAGAATTCTCTGAATAATTTTTTTTTTAGGTTTCCAGTTCGTGCGTTTGTGTTGATTTTTTTTTTCACCCCAGTGTGGCTGGGATATTATTAAGAAATTTAAAGGTCATAGCCACATAAAAAAAAGTGAAAAGTACAAATAAAAAATGGAGATCCTCCAATCCTTACGCGATTGATGTTTAGAGCGGCGGAAGATTTGCTTTTGGGTCTTATCCGGAGTTGAGCTGCTGGGAAGCCACTTCTGGCCCCTAAGAAAAGTCGAGCTAAACAATGTTTATTAAACTATTTTTAATGTGGAGCTCTTTTTGTGTTGGGGAATACGCGCCGACCGAAAAATTTGTATTAAAGAAGCAATTTATTTATTAACTCTTATTTTAAACGCACATTGGTGGGCGTTGCATCCTTACGGGTTGTGGGGTATGAATTTTATTTAGTATATATTAGGATAGTTGGGTAAATTGGGAGTATTATATGCATAACTTTCTCCGTAGTGAGAGAGACAAGGCAAATTTCTGGTGGGCAAAGACAGGGTGGCTGATGTATTCTCGGTTCTGAGGAGGAGCACCGGCCCTTAGTTGTTTAACAATATAACGTATAGGGGATCGTGTGAAGAAATGTATAAGGTATAAAAATAACTTTATTAGATTGGCAATTCTTTCGGAAAAATTTTATTAAAGCGGTTGCAGAAAAATTATTAGCTTATATCAACCTGTCATCGTACGTAACCGCGTTTGGGGAATTGTATATTGTTGAACTTGGATTGGTTTAGAAAGAGCATTCGCCATGTGTCCAAGAGGAGGCCAACAATATTCGGGCTGATGCACAGCTAACTTTAGACGGCTTCATTTTTAAAGACAATTTATTTTGATGTCAAGTGAATTTAAAAGTACAGAATTTAAGAAATAAAAAATTTAATACGGAAATTTAATTAACGGGAACCAGAAATTGTAAATTCTTGAACTTTATAGGATAACCTACGGTATGGTAGTTCAGGGAATTTATTAAGATAGAAGAAATAGTTAATATCTATTCATAAAGCAAGTCGACTTACTGAATAACGAAAGCCAACATATCATTGATGTGGGCCACTTTTCTAAAATTTAAATGGACCATAATGAAATAAGGAATCACAAAGAATGTTAATTAAATAATGGAAGCACAACGAATTTGTTAATTAAATTTGATTAAAGGAAGCACTAATTTTAAACTCTCCTCTTTCTGAAAATTATAATGTATTATGGGAGAAAATTTATTTATAATTTGTTATTTTAATAAAGTATTTCCTAAGCAAGAAGAACAAGCGATTCTGGGTGTGGGCTTACCAGATTTAAAAAGAAATAGGTACCAGCATCAGTCAACCTCTATAAGTGAGCTATTGGTACTTCTTATCAGGAAAATTTAGTAAAGCAGCAAGATTGCTAGCGCTTTAATAACTTGGTTACGCACTGTGGTTTGGAATTTTACATTTTTAATTTTGATGAAGTTGCAAAGCGTTTCTTCAATTGAAATGTAAATAAACAATAACGATGTAGTTTACCTAATTTTATACGATCATAATGACGTTAATTTGTTAATAAAGTTTTAGAAAACATTAGAAAAAGAAATTCGTTGAAAATTTGAATAAAGGAAAAAGTATTGTTAACAATCTAGTCACCTTATAACTTAAGATGTAGCCTACGGATTTCGGGCAATTTTTAATCATAGGAATTTATATCATAAGAACGTCATACGATAAGAAAATACAAATCATAGCCTTCGATGTGGACGTTTTAAATTTAAGACGCCTTAATTATAGGCCCTGCATATAAAAACTAGTTTTTTAAAAAACTTGAATTTTTTTTGTGAAATTTAATTAAAGCTAATTCTTTCTTTATTGATCATTAAATACTTCAGTTACCTCCTAATTGTGTGGATTTTCTGAATTTATTATTATATGTTTTTTTTTACTAAAGTCATTTCTCCTTACGTCCCATAAGAAGGAGGAACGGCATAATCTGAGGAGAGGGTGGTGGGGGCTCGCTACATGGATAGTATAAAAACAATTATTAAACTCATTAGTGAGGCGGGGGAATATCTTATGGTGATCGGGTTAGAAAATTACGTTGGTTTTAAAAAGATAAGCCCAACAGCAATATTACTTTCACGCAAAAATTTATTATTTGTAAGCAATATTTTAGCTGCATCATAAAATTGTAAATAAATAGTGAGTTGGAAATTAAAATTAAAGTTATTGTATTTTAAAGCATTTCCCATAGTAAAGTAGAAAGCCAAAACAAATCTGGAGTGGCAAGTAGCCGTGATGCTCTATTTTAAAAAATAATTTAAGTCTAAGATTTAAAATTAAGTTGAGGATTGAAAATAGAATAACCAACATCGTCACGCGGGAAAAAGTTTGGGGAATATAAACATGTTTGAAAGATAGTGAATCAAAAGGTTGTAATTCTATATCTAACTTGGAATACGGCGTAATCACGGTAGGTTGTGCGGAAATTGTATTTATCTCCTTTTCAGGAAGGGAGAATTGTTTTTACATATTAAGGAGGCGAAGGAGGTCGAGACGTGAGATAAAATGAAGAAGAAGCCAAGTCTATAATCTGATGTTGAGGAGAGGGCGCGAGTAGTTTGAATTTATAAAATGGGACAATGAGGTTTTATCAGCAGCAGTATCATTTTGGTCTTCACATATCTCGATATGGAGTGGATTGTTTTTTTAGGATTTGGTGAAAAATGTTGAGGATTATAAGAAGATTATATTTAAGCTCTTTTCCCTTTGCAACTTACGGAAGGGAATATTAAAGAAATAATGTCTTATATATAAAAATCGTTCCCTAAGCAAGGTAAAGAGAGACAGCAGATATCTGAGATTAGTGGCCTAGTTTAAAAAAAATAAGAACGCAATTATTAACAAAATAAATAAAGAAAAGTTAAAATATATATTTGACAATGTCTATATAATATGCACGAAAAGAATTTTCATGTTACCCTATAAAAGCAGCATGATTATGAGTAGATGTTGCTGGATAACAATAGTCGGGGAGAATCTCCAGTAAGGTTGATGGTGAATAATAATTTAATTGTTACTTGTGTGTGTTATCTGATATGCCTTTAGTGTATAATCTTACCCATATAAATATATCCAATATATATATGAGATAATAGGCCTTACTAATTTAAAGTTAAATAGCAAAATATTTTTAATTCTGTTTAAAAAAGATTGAATAAAGTTGGAGAGGTAAAAAAAAATTTCAGGGGTGAAAACTGTTGAATAATGTAAAGAGGAACGGATATAAGAGTTCGATGTTAATTCTTAAGGATGTATGCTCTATAGACCGAGTTATCACATATTAAACAAAGGTGTTGTTGGAATTTGACTTAAGAGTAGAGTAAAATTCAGATGATGGCACGTATTTAAGATAAATAGGAGAGACCAAAGCCTTACCTTGATGTGGGGCCGTCATTTTAAGGGACTTAAGTATACCAATAAAGATAATATGAAGTAATGGAAGTTTTTTTTTTTCGAAAAGTTTTCCCTCGCGGAATAATAAGCTAAGGTTCTAATTTTTAACTCTTTTTTACCTTCAATGGTATCTCCAAATCGGGCAGAGGTGTTGGGGAAAGGTTTATTAAATGGAAAATATGTGATTGAGTTTAGTAGAGAGGAGCGGAAAATGTTACATAAAACAAGCAAAAAGAGAAGAGGGCTAGCATTTATTCTGTGTTATATAGTGAGCAGACATCAGTTTTAAAAAACAAGAACAAGCGTCGAAGACAGCCGGGGAGGAAGAAAGACAAAGAAACACCCACGAATAGACCACAGATATCAAAGGCCAGAAGTAGGTCAACCGATAAGAGGAACATTGGTAAATATGGCTATTGTTTTCGAGAAAACACTTTTATATGTAAAGTAGCAAGATGTACTACTCTTATAATATTGGGTAGTTCCGCTTATTCCGATGTGCTTGTGTGAAATTTCAATCCATCTATTGAATGTCTTATAAAGCAGAGAATTTTTCCTGTAAAAGAAGGCGCTAATTCTAGAGAGAGACTGGATCCGGATTCATTTATAAAAGACGCTTTAATATTTGAAATTCGACTTTAAAAGGTAGGGAAAGATGAGAGAATAATTTGAGAGGAAAAACGGTGGGAAACAAGGGAGGCAAGAGATTGTAATCTCTATTGAGGAACATTAAAAGATGTACCATAAACAGGAGAGGACAATGGTAGTGAGTGGAGGAAGTGTTTAGGGTATTTATAGTAAAGCAGCAGGATTGAGAAATAGCTTTATAAACATGAAGGTAAGGCATACGTGATTTGGGGGGAATTAGGTGTGTGATACTTATTGTTGTTAAAAGAGCATGCGTGCACTGGTAAAGACCAGCCGAACAGGAATATAATTGATTATAATGAGGCCGGAGCTTATTTTATGAAGACAATTTTTTTTTCATTTTCATTTTAATTTTGAAAAATAAAAATGTAACTAAAAATGTGGAAAATAAATGGAAAATGTGAATAAATGGCAAAGATCATATAATAATAACATTATAGGGTTTATACTATATTTATTATAGAATTATATTTCACAGGGGGTATGAGCACAGTAAGGTAAAATAAGTGAAATTGAGGAGAGACAGCAAGTTCTTACCATTGACGTAGAATTAAGCGCTCACGATGAAAGACTTATTCAGCAGTTGCTTTCCGATGAATTTCTAGAGGAGAGTTATAGGTATGTTTTTTTTTTGAGAAATTGGAATCAACGGAGGAAGGCTTAAGGTATTTTACTCTATTTACACTTCTGCATAGCACTACGGGGGGTTTGGGAATTTATTATAATTATGATTTATAAGAGCATCTGATAGGCAATAGTGAAGACAGCGAAAGTATCTGGAATGATGTGGGGTCGACGATTTAAGATAAAACAAA
The DNA here is from genome assembly GCA_015478945.1 of Trachelipus rathkii. Taxonomy (NCBI): domain Eukaryota; kingdom Metazoa; phylum Arthropoda; class Malacostraca; order Isopoda; family Trachelipodidae; genus Trachelipus; species Trachelipus rathkii. Next base: position 509 of record JABUQX010074350.1, on the reverse strand, counting down.
GAGAGTAAAATTTTAAAACATTATTAAAAAAACAAATTTTCAGCGAAATATCGAACTTTTTCACTGAACCCACTTTAGAACTAATGACATACAGTAGAAGTGTATGATTTACAACTCTGTTATTGCACTATGAACCATTTGGTAATATTTGTAAGTATTGAATGGAAAGTTCTTAACGATAGCAATACTTTAATTTACTTTTGGTTAGGTGTTATAATTTTCTTTGATGTTAGTAAGATTCGTCAGGTCTGCTAAATTTTATGTTAGTTATGGAAATCCTGGTTCCAAACTAGTGAAGGATATCCTAAATAAACTTTTGAACTTCAACTGATCACATGACTACATTTCGAAGAGGCCTCAATTGTTCATTTAATAACGAAAAACAAACCTAAAGGTTTTTAATATGAACTTTTAATATGAACGTCTTTAATGTGAACAAAAACCAAATTCATATTCTTACTTATGATAATAGTAAGCTTATTTACCGTACTAAAAACATAAAAGATGTA
>JABUQX010074349.1:25000-38266 GCA_015478945.1 Trachelipus rathkii | reverse complement strand
GGCGCTACGTTCAGGATCAATGGAAGGTGGGTGTTTAACCGTTTTCGCATTTATCTAGCGGCTAACCGCGTTTTTCGTGCCGCTTCATTCGTGTAAGTAACCAATATATGTCGACGTACAGTCAACTCAGGGCAGTTAAATTGGTACACAACGTGATGGTTGTTGGGCAAAGCATCTCTTGTACTAAAGGAAGATGACAGTTGTTTGGACTTATGGTATAGTCTGACTTTAATTTTTGAGGTGTCTTTAGTTTTGAGGTAAAAATTCAAAAAGGCATTCTCTTCCTTATTGTTAAATAGCATTGGAAGTTTGAAGAGTAATGTTTTTCTGATTATTTTACTTTCTTTATTATATAATTTTGTAAGGGTTTTATTAATTAAATTTTCAACTGAATATTGTGAACGATCACAGTTAATTAAATTTTACTTAATGCGACAAATTTCTTCATCAAAAGTTTTCCAAGTTGAACATAGGTTGTATGCTCTGTAAGCTAAAATTTTTACGATAGATTCTTTGTAAATAGTCGGTAAATAGGATCCATATTTCATATACAGACCATTATCAGTGGGTTTGACATGTATGCCTGTAGATAATGAGCCGCCAGAATTAACACTGATTTTGATGTCTAAAAAACAGATAGCATTATTAACCTAAGTTTCGTATGTGAATTTTAAGCATGACAACTCTTGAATTCTATTGATAAACTGATGTATATGATCTATGTTCCTAAAAATAGTGAGGGTGTCGTTGACATACCTTATGTAAAAGTAAAATACGGGGTTAAAGTTGTTTTTTGTTTCACGAAGGATTTTGTTTTTCCAGATTGGACATATATAAGTCAGCAAATGTAGGTCCAAGTGGTGAGCCCATCGGCACTCCTTCAGTTTGTAGATATATGTTTTCTTTAAATTTAAACGGTGTTTGAATACAACAAATTAATAAAAGGTTCTCATATGTTGTTCTGATACATTTATGAACAAAGATTCTTCATCAAGTGAGGCGAATATATTAGTGGCTTCAAGTTTTAAGTTTGATAATTTACATAATGTTTCATTATTTGATTTAACTATGAAAGAGTTATTAAGATATGATCGGATAATGCTGTTCAGATATTGGGCAATTTCATGTGTAACCGTTCCGCACATAGATATTACAGGTCTCAAAGGTGAATTTTCTGAGTTTTTGTGTATTTTAGGCAATCCATATATATATATATATATATAAATTATAAAATCCAGTTCTTTTAATTTTGTCAGAAATTCTTTTGTTTTTTATTTCATAAGCGATTCTGTTAATGCTATTATTATTATTATTATTATTATTATTATTATTATTATTATTATTATTATTATTATTATTATTATTATTATTATTGAAACTAAAAGTATTAAACTGTTAATTTTATAATGGCTGTTTTATAATAAAAATAAAAATAATTTGCATCATAATTACGTTATACATTTGTTTCCGAAACTGAAATATATTTGTTTGTCATGTGTTGTGCCTGCATCTTTATGTCTTTACGGTACTTTACCGTATAGCATTTGAAGATTAGATTCTTGGAAAAGTGGTATATTTTTTTATTCTCAAAAGCAAGCGAAAAAAAAATGTTGAAACAAAAAAATGTTTTACTGTAACTCTGTAAGCACTAATCTGAGTCAAAGTCGAAATTTTGAATTTGACTGTTGAGTCGGAGTCGGAGTCGAGTCGAAAGTTTTGTTTAAGTGGAGTCGGAGTCAGGTCGAAAATTTTTGTTTAGAGAATGAGTCGAGGTCGAAAATCCAAATTTAAATTTAAGGAGTCGGAGTCAGGTCGGAGTCGGAGTCAGGTCGGAGTCCGGAGTCGAAAAATTTATTTTACGACTCCGCAGCCCTGACATAAACAATGCCAGCAACACCCAACCACTTCTAGTAAAGTAAAACTAGCATTATTTACCTCTTTACAATGTACCGTTTTGCTAAAAAAATTACCTTTAGGTAATTTATAATATATATATATATATATATATATATATATATATATATATATATATATATATATATATATATATATATAACTATATATATATATATATATATATATATATATATATATATATATATATATAATATATATATATATATATATATATATAAACTATATATATATATATATATATATATATATATATATATATATATATATATAATATATCTATATATATATAAAATATATATATATATATATATATATATATATATATATATATATATATATATATATATATATATATATATATATATATATATATATATATAAGAAGGGAAAAAAAAAGACACTTTTTAAAGAAATTATATCTTTGGTGGATGTGAAGGGACTAAGTCTTGTTAGATAAATATGTATTAAATATAAAAATCGTGTTATCAAGTAATAAAAATTTGATAAAAAATAATAAATAATGAAATAAAATATGTGTTTTATCGTACGTCTGGCAGGCAAGTTTCTTACGACCTTGAATGAAGTTACGCAATTTTTTTTCGTCAAGCTTAGTAATATTTATGACAGTACAATGTGTTGTCGTATTTTGAATTCTTAAAAAAATTTATTAGACAGTATTTATGAAATATGTGGTAATGATAATGAGTTATTAGTTTTTTTTACAACATTTCAATTTGATATGAAATGAAAAAGTGTAGCAAATGTAAAAAAAAAAAATACTGTGAAATATATAAAGAAACGGTTTTTTTTTAGATGTTAAAAATGTGGGAAAAAATATTGTTCTGCTCCTAAAGGTTCATTTTTATATCGTTCTCATTTAGATTATTCGAAGGTCTTAAAATTAATTTATAAGTGTTTCTTTGTCCCGGTGTTGAATCGTAATAGTGAAACGCTACGAGAAATTCTCCAAGAATACATTGAAAAGGGAACGCTAGTAATTACAGACGAATGGAAGGGATATAAAAACTTAAATGATCTAGATCTACAGCATTTAACTGACCTGACCTAACCTGACCTGACCTAACCTAACCTAACCTAACCTAACCTCATTTCACCCCTAGAACATAGGAGGAAAAAAATCATTTCGTCCCTAAAACATCTATTTATGTATCATAAAGGCTACCTCTGTGTGTGGCCGATAAGTAACTTTGTTCATATATATATATATATATATATATATATATATATATATATATATATATATATATATATATATATATATATATATATATATATATATATATATATATATATATATATATTAAAAGAAAATACTCCCAAAAATTATATTAATTAAAATAAACGAAGAATAAAAATAAAAAACTTAAGAGAAAAAATCAAATTCATATTAAATTTCACTAATAATAATAATAATAATAATAATAATAATAATAATAATAATAATAATAATAATAATAATAATAATAATAATAATAATAATAATAATAATAATAATAATAATAATAATAATAATAATAATAATAATTATAATAATAATAATAATAATAATAATAATAATAATAATAATAATAATAATAATAATAATAATAATAATAATAATAATAAAAATAATAATATTAATAATAATTTTCGACTCCGACTCCGACTCCACTTACACAGGAATCTTCGACTCCGACTCCGACTCCGACTCCGACTCCACTTGCACAGAGTTTTCGACTCCGACTCCGGGAAAATTGCACGACTCCACGACTCCGACTCCACGACTCCGACTTCGACTCCGCAGCCCTGGTTTATGTAATATGTCTTCTTAATCATTAAAGCTTAAATTGCTTATTTAAAATTTACCGAGATAAAAAGACCCAAAGATGACGCCTTAACTGCAATAGTTGTTTAGTTTTTCTCGAAATCGAACTTCAAATTTATAATTAATGAAATTCTGCTATTGCTTGCAAAATAATTATATCTTCGGTTATTATTAAAGTACTCTTATATAAAAAGAGAAAACGATTATATTTAAAAAAAAAAAATGGAATTTAATTTTCAGCAACCTTTGTCAACTTCTAGGAACGCTTTAACCATATAGGTATAAGCGATGTTAAGAATTAGATTGAATATATCAATTTAAAGTTCTCATCATTATCAGATTTTGTCAGTTCCTTTTAAATTATAGAATTATAGCTAATATCATCTATCTAATTCAACTATGCATAAAAAATACAAATAGTAATTTAAATTAAAATTAAAATATAAATATTAAATATTGAAAATATAAATATATAAATTGAAAATATAAATTGATTGTTGATTTAATTTTGTTGGAATATTTGTCTTTAAAATTAATGCATTATTTTTTTTGTTTAATAAGTGTCTAAATTCTATATGGATTTCTTTTTACTTTTTGTGGTTATTTATGTCGGTAATATTTTGATTAATTTAGATATTTGATAATGGTGAAAAGATCAGATTTGTAAGCATTTGTTCTATTTATTGGTTTAATTACAAAACATCATTAGCTTTTTAAGTAATAAAAAATTTATTTATTTTAAATTTTGAAAAATCAGAGAAATTTTTTAGAATAAATATTGCGAAAGAAATAAATAACATTATAAAATGGGAAAGATCGCGATATCGATATACTGAAATAAAATCATGATCTACCTATCGTTTCACGATTCGCATTTTTAATTATTTATGTTTTACAAAATGGCGCTTGGGTTGTGTTTATGGCTGTTGCAGAGTTAAAAAATGAACAGTGGAAATTGCATTAAAAACTAATGTTTTATTATTGTTGTCGAGTCACTATATCTACAATCATAAACTCTAGTGAAAATATGTAAGTTGATTTTTATATGTATATGGGAGTTTATATATATTTTATGTAGAAATTTCAGGACACCTGAGCCTTTGTCAACGTAAGCTTATGTTTAGCCTTTATTCAGTAAAGTTTTATATCCCGGGTGCAATAGGCCTAATCTAACTGTGTGATCTTTTGGGACCAAAAGTGGTTCGAGACTAAAAGATTAAAAAAACATTTTAACAACTATTGACGTTCACAAACTTATAAAAATTAAAACTCAAGAGGCTAAGAGATTAAATTAGCAACCTTACGGAAGAAGAAAACTTCTAACTTCCAGCTTTTATAACTCATTTCTACAATTTTGTATAGCATTGACAAATTCACATGGGAAGTGCGAGAACTATAGTTTCCGTTTAGAAGATTTGTTCTTGCCATTATCAAGAAAACGCGCAAAAAATACTAATAAAATATTCCATAAAAGTACACCTAGATAAAAAATATTCGTTTTCTTCTCTCAAACCATCTAGAAAAGTGTTTGCAAATCTAAAAGGCTACCATAAAAAGAACCGGGAAAGTCATGCGTCTCTCGAGGTGTAAATTATTTATAGAAAAGCTGTGAAAAAATTCTTCCATTTTTTTTCAAGTTCAGCTTTTAAATCTTCAACAGTTCCGTTTGATCTCCCCAAACTTCTTTCAAAAGTCTATATTTTTAAAATAGTCTTTTTTTTTTTGTATAATTCATAAAAATATTACTAAGTGTAGGGTACAAAAAAATTCGCTTTTTTCTCGTGACCCCATTAGAAAATCTGGCAACAGCTAAAATGTACCAAAAAATAGAGTACGCGAAAGTAAGCGTCTTTTACTTGAATTACTTAAAAAAAATACGAATTTTGGTTTACCATTTGTTCAGCATTTCAAATATGAGTCTAATAGATTCGTAATATTCAATAATCAACTGTTTGTCCTATATAAAGTTTATTTAAAAGTCTATAGTTTTCACTTCCCTATTGGTTACCTAGTATATATATATAGTAGTATATTATATATATATATATATATATATTTATATATATATCCGTATATATTAAATATATATTGTAGCTAATATAATACCTATATTATATTGTTAAAAAAGAATCCAAGGGCTTCCTCCCTAAAGTATATATATATATAATATATATATAGATATATATTCATATTCTAAGATGTAGTAGGTATATAGCTAATAAAGTATATAGCTACTTAATATCTATATATATAAGTAATATAATATATTATATATCCACATATTAATTATATATATATATATATTATATATATTATATATATATATTATATTCGGGCGAAATTAATTGCACGGAAAATGTTTTGAGCGATGCGGAAATTATAAATATTTATCCCTAAACACGACTGTCACTAATATAAATATATATATATCCCACAAGTTATATATATATATATATATATATATATATATATATATATATATATATATATATATATATATATATAATATATATATATATATATATATATATATAATATATATATATCTATCATATATATATATATATATATATATAATATATATATATATATATATATACTTCTACTCTGTGGCCCCACACTCCTCCCTATGAGAAACGGGGGACCTCGAGGTATTGTGCCATCATAGTAGGTCGGGCCCACAGATCTGTCAAGGCAAGTGTGTCAAAGTTACGTCTGATGTCCGTCATGTAAAAACAGTTTAGTAAGAGGTGTTCTGTGTCATCGTTTGTCTGGGAGGGGCATCTTTGACAATAAGGGGAAGGAGGGCTATGATAACTATGGTTATATTCCTGAAGGGAGTCTAGGGGGTGGGTGGGGGGGGGGGGGGTTGGGGTTGGAGAGTGGAGCGTATGGTAGATGTTAGAATAGTACATGGCTGGTACAACTTTTTATTTCTTGGAGCCGGAAATTGCTCTAATGTTTGGTGAAGGTGGCATTCGTTTGAGAGTGTTTTGCTATAAAATTGGCAGCCTATCATGTCGAGATGGGCCTTTATTGGAAGGATTTTTGTTTCTGCTTGTAAGTGGTGAATAGGAGTAGAGGGGATTCTGCCTGTTTTAACTCTTAAACCTCTGTTTTGCACGATTTCCAGTTTTGGGTGTTGATCTTTGATATTGTGGGAACCCAAGCGGGTGATGCATAGTTTAAAATGAGACGGAAATGTTCTCTGAAAATTAGTGTAAGGGACTCTTTTTACTTGTCAAAATTTGTTCCGTTTAGCGAATTCATCACATTCAGTTTATGTGTGGCTTTGGAGATGTTGTTAATGTAGGGGGGTGAATGCCCCTTGTGAATCGAAAGTAAGGCCAAGGATGATGGGTTCCTTTTAAGAGAGATAGAGAGAGAGAGAGAGAGAGAGAGAGAGAGAGAGAGAGAGAGAGAGAGAGAGAAGAGAGTCTGTTGTTTAAGATAATAATTGTTGGATGGATATTAGCCTATTTTTTGTTAGATGTTATTAGTGTAATAGAGGATTTGGGGGGATGCTGTCATTCTGTTTACAGTAACCCATTGTTTTAGTTGGTTTAAATAATGTTGTAGTTCTTGTCTTGTTTTATTTATGGAGGGACCATGAGCCGAGATGAGATCTGTGTAACTACTAATTTTTACAGAGAGGGAAGTGGTTTGTGGTACGTCATGATTAAATATTGTTGGTGATTATTTGTATGTTCGAGATATGTGGCATCCCTGCGTGACTGGGTGTACGACCAGACCAAAAGATTTGATATTATATTCTTGTTACTGATTCTTATTAAAGTGTTTTGTACTTTACCTATTAATAGGTGAGGTGGGACAGTATTAAATGAGTTATTTATGTTTATTACTACCTGGTGAGTGCGGAAGGGTGGTAGGTTTTGGTTAAAACCGGTAAGGATGTTTTGTGTCAGGTTGGTTAGGAGTATGGTGGTGGTGTTTTGGTTGTGTATTTGAGATTCTATTCAGAATTGGTCTTTCGAGAACTTGAGATATTGGAGATGGTAATGAGATGGGTCTATATGAGGCTGGGTTACTGGATAATTTGCTAGGTTTTAGTATGGTGATTATGTGAGCGTGTTTCCAGAAAGGTCTGATAGTATTAGTTTGCCAAACTGTTAAATATTTGTATTAGTACTGCTCTAGCTTTTGTTCCGAGTTGTTTGAGTTGAATGCTGGAGATTTTGTCTGGACCTTCTACTTGTAAGTTTTTGAGGTTTTTGATAGCGTTGAGTATCTCAAACTTCTTGGTTAATCTTTATTATTTTTAAGCATTTTAGTTGTTAGTCTGTTGGTGGGTGTTGTTGATTTGTGACAAATTTTAGTGTGACATTATAAGATTGCATTGACTTTTAGGGCAAAGGATTATATTGTTTTGTTTACATTTGACTTCGTGGGTTCTTTAGGATTGTGTATGCGAAGTGTGGAATTTTTTTTTATTTTTTTTGAGTTACCCTTATAGTTTAGAGTTTGAGTGCACTGTTGCCAATTTTTGTTCCGGTTCGAGTTTATTAGATGGTTTATTCGGTTTTTGAGGTCTATGATTTGGTTAATTTGGTTTTGATCTAGTTGTCTGATTTGTCTGAGATAGTTTCTCCACTTTATCAGATTGGTTTTGAAGTTTTTACTTTAACCTTGAGGGATTTTTTTTAATGCTTTTAATATTGTTTTGTTGAGATGTTGTGTGGCTTTCTCGAGAGATGTGAAGAAGTAAGTTGTTTGGGAGGATTGTAATGTGAGTTCTATGGAATCATTGAACGCTTGCCAGTTTCCTTTCTTGCAATTAATTTAAGTTCTTTTATAGGATGTGTGTATGGGATGTTTATATTAGATAGTAAGTTATATATATATATATTATTATAATATATAGATAATAATATATATATATATAGTATATTATAGTATTTAATAGTATAAGTAAATTATAATGCTAATATATATATATATATCTATTATATAGAATATAGTATAATAATATAACATATATTATATATACATATATATATAATTAAAATATAATAATATAATAATAATAATAATAATCGATATAAATTAATTAATAATCAATAATAATAATCGATATTCTTAAATATCATTATAAATAAATAATAATATAATAATAATCATAATAATAATGAACAAATAATAAGAATAAGAATAAGAATAATAATAATAATAATAATAATAATAATAATAATAATAATAATAATAATAATAATAATAATAATAATAATAATAATAATAATAATAATAATAATAATAATAATAATAATTTATGTGATTGAAATACAAAGTTTACTTGAAAATCTGATTTTGAGTAGTGAATTACCGTAGCGATTTTTCACTTGAAGATAAACTCTACCCTCCTGTTTTTTTGAAGAAACTTCTGTACCATCTTCTCATAAAATTTCGATCGAATTTTTAAGTTATCAAGTCCTCAACATTTATTGCATAGCGACAGAGCTATTAAAATCTGGTGCCTTCTGCAACTATGAATATATATATTTTTCTTTGCATTCACTTTTATATTTGCTGCCATTATTAATAAGATGACATTCACTAAAGCATTTAAAAAAGCTGCCAAAAACATGAAAATTACACAAAAAGATAAAATGTGTATGCACATATACGCAGATGCTAAGTACTACTTACGAGACAGTTAAACAAGCCTATTTTCCATTTTTAGTGTATTTTCCTTTTTCCTAATTCTAAAATTTAATTGAACTATTCCCTTTATTTTCTATATTTCTCAATATCTTATTCTTAGGGAAATTTCGTCACTTAATTACTGTATATAGAATGAGACATTTCTTCCATAATTTATTGCTTAAATTTGTGAAATTTAGTCATGAAATAGCCAATGTGGCAACTCGAAACAGAATAGCAGAATAAAATCATAATTCTTCGTCATTTTTTTTTTTCAAATTAAGAATAACGATGAAATGAACGAATATTAAAGGAAGACTCCGAAAAGCGTTTTTGGCTATCGCTCAAAATATTTGCTTGCTGTTAAGTTTCCACAAACTTTCATAGTGTTTTCGCCATGCTCTTACACCTGTTTACCATGTAAAAATTCTCAGAAAGTCATGCGCTCGAGTTACCGCAAGCACAGTTTTGACCAGCGAAATTTTTATTCACGTTGGCTGCTAAAGAATGCAAATTGAATAAAAACTTGAATTAAATGGTAATAGAAGAGTTAGAAGAACAACAATTCTCAAGCCACAGTTTACTAACAATCAAAATTTTCTCTTAATAATTTTCCCTTAATCATGCGCCGCATAAGGATTCCCCCTTGATATATATATATATATATATATATATTATATATATATATATTATATATTATAGATATATATATATATATATAGTATATATATATTATAATATATATACTATATTATATATATTATTATATAATATATATAGATAGATAGATAGATATGAAATCTATATATAGTATATTAAAATATATATACTATATATTAGAGAAATTCTCTATATAACGAATATATAGCGAGAAAATGTGTATATTTATATAATATATATATATATATATTATAATATATATATATATATTTCAAATCAGAATTTGTCATATCTGATTAATTACTAGCTTTATTTGATATATTTATGGGTGAGCGAACATAAATTGGAATATTATTATAATGTTAATTTGTTTGTTACGATCATATTATAGTTTTATAAAAATTAATGTTATTCTACATCGTTCTTTCTTATAATTGGGATTGTGCACGGGAATCCTGATTATGTTCCACTTGTCTGTTTTGAATACATGCACAGGAGTTTTTAATTTCCACGACAGTCACAATTTAATTTCATGAAACTTACATGATATTGCTTAAAATTAACTGAAAAAAGAACGAAAAAAGTAAAATGAAACTCGGGGAAATGACTATGAAAAGATATGAGCCCTAACTTAACTTAACTTAACTTAACTTAACTTAACTTAACTTAACAACTTAATCTAACCTAACCTAACCTAAACTAACTTAACTTAACTTAGCTTAACCTAATTTAACTTAACTTAACCTAACCTAACCTAACCTAACCTAACCTAACCTAACCTAACCTAACCTAACCTAGCCTAACCTAATGCCTGCTTCGGGCTATGCGAGAAATTTTTTTGATGTCGTGTCGGCCATTTTCCCTGTTGACCATTTGGGGTAGTCCCCCTAAAGAAGAATTGTATCATTAGGATTTGCAATAACACTTTTCAACGTCATTTTTCGAGATTTATATTACATTTCTCTTTCATTGCAGCTCAATTCTAACATTTAATGTAAGGATTCATGAAAATCGGCTTGGCAAGCTGTTTTTAATAATTTCCTCCATATATAAAAATTAAAAACATGAAATTTTTGCGACTTCCTAACTTTTTTCACGGTTATTTCTTGCGTTGCTTTATCAAAATCGGCTGAGACAGTGAAAATTAAATTGCAATCATGCATTAGTTATTAGAATAGTCAATACAAGTTCAATAAAAGTTGTGTTCCTGCACACTTGTCTAATTAATAAGGATTGATATGTATGACTGACGATGACTTTCACTGATTGGTTGAATGCTTAGCAAATCATAAAACATTTAATGAAACCAAGTTTTCGATCAAAGTTTGAAAACCTTAAATCATAAAATCTTTTAAATGGTTTGAAAGTGATGCAAACCCAGCTATTACTAGCTATAGATTTTAATTTTATTCATAGCTTGATAATTATTGGATATAATCCTTTTAAACAAGGCCTACAGATAAACTTTGGACCTAACACTATGGTTATTTATTTAAGGTTAGTATTATGAAAACAAAACAAGCTTAATTTCGAAATTTTTTGTTTATATTTCATATAATTTTATATAATTTATATAATTCTATCAAATATTCTGAGATATTTTAGCCTGAAGTATTAATTGCCGATTAAAATAAGCAATTCTTTTATTACAAAATTACAAGTGCATTCCTGGAATCAACATTCGAGATTTTAGAAACGGGTTCACTCGGGTTTCACAGTGAGATGTGAATTGTGTTTCTGGGAATACGTTATGATTCATAATATGACATATTATGAGTTTCCAGTTGTTTTGGAGGAGCTTTTTTGAGAATTGGTGACGTAAAGATGACTTTAAACAATGATGTTACCTCATTATAGATCGCTCTTCTTCTGGATACAAGTATCCTCTTCTTCAGCTCCCAGAGGTAGACTTTACGTCTGTCAGGTCAATCAGAATTGAAGCCGATTGTAGAGTTTCTCGAACTGGAATTGTTTTACGCCACCGGCTTGCTGGGCCTGTCGTGATAACCCTTCTGTTTTTACCCAGGCTTGGGACAGGCAAATATCGCTTAGTAACAATGCATAGCACTATGTACGAATAAAATCTTCATAACGAACAGAATGGGCCATTAAATTTCATATCCTTTAAGATAAGAGAAAAATGGTAAAAGAGATCCTTAGCTTCAATAAGTCCAGATGCGAAGAAATCCTATTTTCGGAATAATTAAATGATAATACCTATGCCTTTGGATTGGTTAAGAGACCCACCAATCAGTGAAAAAAACGTCATCTAGATTCGAATTATGAGCAGGAACGCAATTATAATCGTCATTTTTTTATATAAATAAACTACGAACCTCACGGCAAAGGATATTGCTAGTAGGGGAACTACTCTAGGTAATTGCTATCTAGGATCCGGAAGAGGTATCGAACCCTGGCCCTTTGCTTTGCCAGTCAGGTGCTCTATCGTTGTGCCAAGGTTGAGGTAGCGGATGAGCGATACATCCTATGTGACATCATTGTACTCAGTCACTCTGACGTCACTAATTTTAAAATCGTGAGGCGTCATTGTTCTCAGTCACTCGGCCGTCATTAATTTTAAAATCATGTGACGTCATTGTTCTCAGTCACTCTGACATCATAAATTTTAAAATCGTGAGACGTCATTGTTCTCAGTCACTGTCGTCATCAATTTTAAAATTGCTTTACGTCATTGTTCTCATTTCGCTCTGACGTCATCCATTTAAAAATCGTTTGACGTCATTATTCTCAGTCACTCTGACATCACGAAATTTATAAATCGTGATATAAAAATACGATTATTCGTTCCTTTGTTATCGGATGCAATTCAAAGGGTCACAAGTACCCCAATGATTATTTTTAGATATCCTATTTTAAAAATCAGTTAATGTAATAATAATTACAATAATAATATAATTATTAAATAATAAATAATTAGCAATTAAATGGTAATTATTAACAATTTTATATTATCATAGAAAAGGCTAAGGGGAATGAAAACCATATTTCATTATCTATTTTATATCTTATCTATTTTTACATTATTATCATCATCATCATCATCATCATCATCATCATCATCATCAATCATCATCATCATCATCATCATCAACATCATTATTATTATTATTATTATTATTATTATTATTATTATTATTATTATTATTATTATTATTATTATTATTATTATTATTATTATTATTATT
>JABUQX010074349.1:20000-22500 GCA_015478945.1 Trachelipus rathkii | reverse complement strand
CGCAACGATGGCAGGAGTCGGGGTCTCTCCGGCCTCCCGGTGGACGATGGGTGGGACTTTTGTCCCCCCCTCTGTCCCCATCGGCTCGAGCCCCCTAAATCGGGAAAATAATAGTTTGCTTTTTAATATTTCCGACGAATAAATGCAAACAAAAAAAAAAAAAAAATTAAATACCCCTCCTTAAAATTTTCCGCTGATACCAAATATATATTTTGTTTTACTGTAGTTGCTACCGTTCTCGAGTTACATGATGTCAGCTTTAGAGCACTGTGACCACATGATTATTATTATATTATTATCTGATTATTATTATTATTATTAATTATTATTATTATTATAATTTATTATTTTATTATTATTATTATTATTATTATTATTATTATTATTATTATTATTATTATTATTATTATTATTATTATTATTATTATTATTATTATTATTATTATTATATTAGGTTAATTATTATTATTATGTATTATTATTATTATATTATTATTATTATTATATTATTGAATTATTATTATTACTGTATTATTGTACTAAATATTAAAAATTCAATAACTTCATTCATACGTTGGAAAGAATTTTGGATTAAGAATATTCTTGAAGCAAAATAATTTAGGGTAAAGAAATGCTTTCTTACAAAAAAAACGAACTCAAAATCAAAAAAGCCTCAGGCTATTCTAAGCCTAGCTTAAGTAAAATAGTATTGCAAAGGTGTCAGAAGTTTATAAAAAAGTATGAAAAATATCATTGCCTGCGTATTCAGGAATTGGCCATAATAATAATAATAATAATAATAATAATAATAATAATAATAATAATAATAATAATAATAATAATAATAATAATAATAATAATAATAATAATAAATTATAATAATAATAATAATAATAATATAATAAAATACTAATAATAATAAAATAATAAATAATAATGCAATTCAAAATTCAAATTTTTTTATTCAGAATAGCAAAATTACAATTTATTCATTTAATAATATAGATACACATATAGTTTTATATTATAGCAATTTCAATAAACCAATAAATTATATACAATAAGATATAATTTTCCTACTAATTGAAATGGGGCTACTAATTGCTACACAGTTTTGTGTCCTTTGAGCCCAGAATATACAACATGATTCTCTAATATTTCATAATTGTTAATGACAAAATATATTTTAAGCAACAACCATAACGATGCCTTTTCCTTTCTAATAGTAATATTGATTGTATTATATGTACAATTCCCCATAATTATAAAATTAATAATAATAATAATAATAATAATAATAATAATAATACTATAATAATAATAATAAAATAATAATAATAATAATAATAAATAATAATTAATAATAATAATAATAATAATAATAATAATAATAATAATAATAATAATAATAATAATAATAATAATAATAATAATAATAATAATAATAATAATTAATACTTTTAATGATAATAATATCTAATAATATAAATAATAATATAATAATACTTAATACTAATATAATAATAATATAATAATAATATATAATAATAATAATAATAATAATAATAATAATAATAATAATAATAATAATAACAACAACAAACACAACAACAACAACAACAACAACAACAACAACAACACAACAAAACAACAACAACAACAACAACACAACAAACACGCAACAACAACAACAACAACCACACATTCACACAACAACAACAACAACAGACAACAACAATCAAAAATCAATAATAATAATAACAATAACAACAACAAACACAACAACAACAACAACAACAACAACAACAACAACAACAACAACAACAACAACAACAACAACAACAACAACAACAACAACAACAACAACAACAACAACAACAACAACAACAACAACAACAACGTGCTTTAATATCGGGAACCCTATCCGAAACTTCTTACTTGATTCGGTCTTCCTTTTGCAAAGAGTAAGAACCCAGAATATATTTTTCGTCAGTTCTGCTTCTTCTCTCTGCTGTTAATGCTGCGCTGCGTTCGCCAGTATTAGCTGAGCTCTTAAATGTTTTATATCAAAGACCCGCGGTGCAACGACTAACTAGGCGTTAATAATAATAATAATAATAATAATAATAATAATAATAATAATAATAATAATAATAATAATAATAATAATAATAATAATAATAATAATAATAATAATAATAATAATAATAATAATAATAATAATAATATCATTATAGTAATAATAACGATAATAATAATAATAATAATAATAATATAATAATAATTAAAATACATATAATAATAAATAATAATATAATAATAATAATAAGAAGAAGAGAAGAAGAATAAAAATTATATATAATAATAATATAATTAAATCATAATAATAATAAGAATATATAATAATAATAATAATAATATAATAATATAATAAATAATAATAATAATAATAATAATAATAATAATAATAATAATATTATAATAATATTAATATAATATT
>JABUQX010074349.1:15000-17500 GCA_015478945.1 Trachelipus rathkii | reverse complement strand
GCCAAAAACGTGCTTACTTTCCATTTAAAACTGCTTTGCGGATCGTGCTTTTCCCTTGTGAATTGATTTGGTTTCTTTTATCAAAAACACACATTATTACCCATCATAGCACTATCCCAACATCCCTGGTATCGCCTTTCCATTGTCTGAATATTCTGGTGAAATTTTTCACCATGTTCTTCAAGTGCGTCACCTAAATTCTCTCGAAAAAGTCCAAATGCAGAGTGGTAAATAATGCGACCTTTAAATATATGGCGGCACCCTTTCATTTATTATAACAATAATAAGCCTTTTTATTACTGTTTTGGTAATTTTGATATCTTTACAATTTTCCTGTAAAAATTCCTGCAGCACCAATTACGGAATGCACACGCAGGCATCATTTTTTCAATTCTGCTGCTTCATCTTTACTTTTTCCAATTTCAAAGGACTTAAAGCATATTGGTGTATTTGGGGTCCAGGTAAATATGCCGCCTTACTTTAGCCTTTGAATTTAGAAACATTAGACGGTTTTTGAAAGGTCTCTCGCTTCGAAGATTCTAAATTGGCCTTCACAAAATTGGCTTTGCTAAATTCCTAAATTTTATATGGATATGTAATAAACTTTATTAGTGCGTATAAGGAAACTGTTTTAACCAATGTGAATCGACCTGGCTTAGCTCAATTCCGTACAGCATGAAATTTGTTGTAAATGGTCAGCAGTTGATCTGCTATCCTATAAACAAGAAAACAGAGAATATCTTCTTGAACCATCCTTGCAAACCAAGCAAAAATCCAATAATTTTGAAATCTCTACATACTTCCCATTGGAATTAATGACATTTTGTTTTCGAAAGCAAATGTTTAATATTTTCATAATCTTTCTTCATTTGCACTCGAGTGTGCGATAGGTATTGAAGGATTTCTGTGATGATTCAAGAAGAATTTTTATCAACTTTTACAATATACAGGTTGCATAACCATAACCTGACAACATTGTGAATTTTTTTCAAGTAAGGTTTGCAACCCTAACTGAAGTCAGCACATGCGTATTCGTGCCAGGTTTTTAGTGGTCATCTTGAAAGGTGGTTGGATGTTTGTGATTAAATATATATATATATATATATATATATATATATATATATATAATAATATATAATATAATATATAGTAAATATATATATATATTATAATATATATATATATATATATATATATTACTATATATTATATATCATATATATATATATTTATATATATTATAAATATATCTATATATATATATATATATATATATATATATATATATATATATATATATATATAATATATATATATATATATATATATATAAAGATAGTTGCATAACCTGACCGCAATGGGAATTTGTAAGGTTGGCAACCCTGACCGCGGTCAGCACATATGTATTTGTGTTAGGTCTCTCGTGGTTATCTTGAAAGGTGGTTGTTTGTTGTGATTATATTATATAATATTTATATATAATATAATATATTATATATATATATAATATTATATTATATATATATATATAGTATATTATATATTAATATATATTATATAATTATATATATATAATATATATATATAATAATATATAATATATATATATATATATAATATATATATTTGTTTATAAACTCAGTATAAAAATAGTTTCATAACCTGACCACAATGGGAAATTCTTTTAAGGTTGGCAACCTGACGCAGTGAGCAATATTATTTGCTAATAGTTCTCCTCGTGGTTATCTTTGGAAAGGTGGTGGTGTAATGTTTGTGATTATATAGTATTATATATTATAAAAATATTATATATATATATATTATATATATATATTATATTATATAGTATATATATATAAATATATATTATATATATAGTAATATTTATAGATATATAATATATATATTAAAGTAATATTTATATATATATATATTATATATTATAATTATATATAATATATATATATAAATAATGTATATATAATATATATATATTATATATATATATAGAGTATATTATATATATATATATGTATATTTTGTGTATATATATAATTATATATATATATATATATATATATATATATATATAACGAAACGCTTAGAATGCCTCGTAACTGTATTAACATTTTTGATAACTTTTGCTTTGCTAAGTGTTTGGTGAAGTGACATTTTCTTCCCAAAAAGGCCAGATTACACCACATGTTAAAACGGCAATTTCCATTATTTCGGTGTCAAGGTAAGGGGATCCGGACAAGTCCTTGGCACCTCGCATTTGCTGCAATGCTTGCTTATTGACTTTTCTACTTATGACTAAGGAAAAAAAAGCAGTTCATTTCGATTTGCCGTCCCAACGATCTGACTGGAGCCTAAAATCAAACTGATCAAACAGATTTATTTTTATTCCACCGCTGCGTCAAGGTATGTCGAGAAAAATAAGAGGATGGTGAAATACCCAAATATTTCATCTGCTATCCGGACAGTTACACATGGATATAAT
>JABUQX010074349.1:5000-10000 GCA_015478945.1 Trachelipus rathkii | reverse complement strand
GTTGATATATAATAACGAAACTATCGTTTGGAATAAGATGTAAGATCTAAAAACAATGTGTTCAGATTTACAATCTTAGGTTCGTGTTAGGTGTGAGAAGAATTGATAAAATGAGGAATGAACTCATTAGGGAGTTGTGTGGTGTGAGGAAAGGAGTAAATGAGAGAATAAATGAAAGTACATTGACATGGTTTGGTTATGTTGAAAGGATGAATCATAGTCGATTGGTTAAACGGATGTATAGTGGTGAGTGTGCTGGGAATCGACCGAGTGGGAGACCGAAGAAAAAGTGGATTGAGTCGGTAAAGGAATAATAACTGGAGGAGAGAAATGTGAGTTTGGCAGAGGAGAGAAGAAAGGTGATTAATAGGAGTGAATGGCGGGGTTTTGTGAGGGGTATGATTGTGGCCCACCTGGGCCAAGGGATGTACCCTACATTGACAAGATGCCATAGTGAGGGTCCGTAGTGATCCCGTGAAGCTCTCGGGTGGATTTTTCTGACTGCGGCAGGTTCTCACTAAAGGGTATAATGGGGGCAGTAAGGCTGGGCTTTCTTTTTGACTTGCGTCATATTCTTTTAAAACTTTTCTGTTTCCAGTGCATGCTACTTACCTTAATCCCAGTCTTGGGAAGAGAAGGTGGACAGCTAGGTGTATGATGATGGTTGCATATATATATATATATAACCTATATATATTATATTATATATATTATTATATATATATATATATATATATATATATATATATATATATATATATATATTATATATATATATATATAAAATATATATATATATATTATATATATATATATATATTTATATATTTTATATAATATATAATTATATATATATATATATTATATATATATATATATATATATATATAATATATATATATATTATTATATATATATATTATATATTTATATATTATATATATATATATATATAGATAAATTATATAATTATGTAATTTATATATATAATAATAATATATATAATATATATATTATATTATATTATATATATATATATATATATATATTTATTATATATAATATATATATATTATATATATATATTTGATTATATATATTATTATATATATATATATATATATATATATATATATATATATATATATAGTATATATATATATTATATATATATATACAATATATATATAATATATTATTATATATATATTTATATATATATGGAAGCAGCTGGATATTGGATGTGGGAGGAGAGATTTTATGAATATGTTACTATTAATGTATATTTTTAATTTTTCTGGAGGACGGTGGTGGAGTAATTGTTGAGGGCGGGGGTCATTTGAACTCTTCTATAAGGGAAATTCATTCTATTATATATATAATATATATATTATATATAATAATTATATATATATATATAATAATAATATATATATATATATATATATATATACTACGCGTCAAAATTTACGCACCGCTGGCTCATATGACGTTAACGGGTTACAGAAAGAACCAGAACGCTGTGGAACTTTATTATCCAAATATCGTAGAATCGGGACACATTATACAATAGTAAGATTGTCTAGGGGACTTGAAAATCCCTTGGGGTCCTGCGAATGGGCCCAGTATGTGATCGATGAGCTTCGTCTAATGTGACACGCTATTGCGGTGAAGGGTTCATGTGTTGATGGTGGGGCTCAATAACGTGTATGGTCACCTCTGACACGGATGACGGCTTGGCATGGTCGTGGCATGCTCTCAATTAGGTGTCGAATGTCTTCCACGAAAATCTGATATCATACGCAACGCAACGCACCGCCTGTCGCAGCGCCTTGAGGGTTTATGGCAGTGGTTGCAGCTTTCGCAATCGCTGTTTCAATATATTCCACACAAAGTTTAAATTGTTTTATGTCTGGACTATATGATGGCCAATCCGATGTTCTGATTAAACAGTCGCTAGGTATTCGGTGACACATCTGACCTTGTGTGGTCTTATGTTGTCATGCATTAGGACGAATTCGTCACCGATGTAGGGGGCATATGGCACAACATATGGGTCGAGGATGTCTGCGATGTACTGTACGGCGGTTAGGGAACTGCCATCTAGGACGTGCGACTCTGTACGTCCCTTTAAATACATGCCTCCCCAAACTATGAGAGATCTACCTTCAAATAGCAATACTTCCCGCATATAACATTGCGCGTACCTCTCATTATGCCGTCGATAGACTCTGAATCACCGATCGGAGGCGTAGAGACTGATTCTGGACTCATCCGAAAACAGCACATTCGCCCAATCGAACACTGTCCAATGTAGGTGTTCCCGACAAATGCTACTCGTTCTCATCGATGCTCCCTGGTGTGTCATGATCCTATGGCCGGACTCCTTGGCCGCAAATTATGTTCCGCGAGGCGTTGGCGTATTATGTTTTCACTCACATGGGTCCCATGAACCTACTGCAGCTGTATTTGAAGGTGCCTTGCTGTTGTATTACGGTCTCTTACGGTCTTCAAAGCCAGTCTTGCCGCGTGGCATGCTCTGGCCACGCCTCCTTGAGTGCTATTGGGTGTCATGGTACTGCTGCATGATCCGTGCAATGGTTGTGTGCGCTGCATCAAACCGTCGACCGAGTTCATGGTACCCGTACCTCTCGGGACGGAGGGTTGTAATCTTTACGCACTCATCACGTGTTTGTTGGCGCGCAATCCTTTCCATGATTTGGGGGTAAATTGACACCTGAATGGAACACGTATTCAAGATTACCCCGTCAAAATCTTTCCACAATCACTAAAGATGGAGTTACGTGGTTTGTAGTTTACCTTAATTATATCGATGACGGACCATATACAGCCCCAACACTATTACAGCTCTTTAAATACTGTGTACCTGATGTTATTTACAAAATAAAGTTCCACATCGTTCTGGTCCTCTCTGTAACCTTTTAACGTCATATGAGCCAGTAGTGCGTTAATTTTGACGAGTAGTATATATATATATATATATATATATATATATATATATATATATATATACTTATTTTTATAAATACTCATCAAAATTTACGCACCACTGGTTCATATGACGTTAACGGGTTACAGAAGGAACCAGTAACTTTATTACGCAAATAACATAGCATCTTGATTTTAACCCGACAACAACCAGGGGTATCTCAAAATTGCCATATATATATATCAGGTGCGGCTCGTGGCCTGCTTGCAGGTTTGCGCAACCACCATTTTATACAACTAGCAACTAGTGTGCAACTATTTATTATTTTTTATTCTTTAATTTTTTTAATAGGATTAAATATTAAAGAAATTAAATTACATCTTATTATAATAACACTCCAATGATTTATTATTTAATGAAAAAAAAACGTCATCAAATTTTGGTTAGATGAATAGCTATTATTCAATATGATTGATGCCCACACTTTACAACCCATGCCCTATACATTTTAGGCAAGAAGAATGTGTGTGCAAATATGTCTGCGTAAACGTTTTATACCTACAACTTGTGGTTGCAGATGAAGAACAACCGCTTGCTTTTCTTTATATTTGTAAATACGAAACAATTTGCAAAATTAGCGCTCAGCGTGTCAAAATTTAGCATCTCGACGAAACATTATGGATGTGTCAAATCTCCATGTTGTCCGGAGTTGTAGCTTTCCTTGATTTCATAAGTGAAAATAAATTGGAAGATACATTCAGTGAATGTGTAAAAATATTAAAAGTCCTTATAACCATCCCGATGACAACATCGGAAGCTGAGGGGTGTTTCTCTACATTAAAAAGGATTAAGACTTTTGTGAGAAATACAATGGGGCAGGACAGGCTTTCGGCATTAGCAATGCTCTCAGTAGAAAAGGATTTTATCGTTAATATTTGTGATATTAATCGCAAAGTTATTGAAAAAGTTTTGCTCATTCCAAAGAACGGCGAGCCGATTTTCTTTTTAAATAAAAGAAACTGATGTTGTCAATTATTTCACACTTATATAGGTAAGTAACAAAAATTAAAAAAATATATATTTTTTCTCTCTCTCTCTCTCTCTCTCTCTCTCTCTCTCTCTCTCTCTCTCTCTATATATATATATATATATATATATATATATATATATATATATATATATATATATATATATATATATATATATATATATAAATATATATATATATATATATATATATATATATATATATATATATATATATATATATATATATATATATATATATATATATATATATATATATAATATGTAATAATAATATAATATATATATATATATATAATAATATATATATATAAAATATAACTAATAATAATAATAATAATAATAATATATAATAATAAATATATATATATATATAATAATATATAATAATAATAATATATATATATAATAATATAATATATATAATATAATATAATAATAATAATAATATATAATAATAATCAAATAATAATAATAATAATAATAATAATAATAATAATAATAATAATAATAATAATAATAATAATATGTAATAATAATAATAATAATATATAATATATAATAATATAATATATATAATAATAATATATATATATATAATTTATAATATATATAATAATAATATATATAATATATATATAATATATATAATATAATATAATAATAATAATAATAATAATAATAATAATAATAATATAATAATAATAATAATAATAATATAATTACAGTAGTAATAAATAATAATATATATATATATATATATATATATATATATATATATATATATATATATATATTTTTATATATATATATATATATATATATATATATATAATATGTGTGTGAAATGTCGAATGCAACCACCAATAGAATTGTACAAGCAAACCGCCCCCTGATATATATATATATATATATATATATATATATATATATATATATATATATATATATATATATATATATATATATATATATATATATATATATATATATAATGGTCCCT
>JABUQX010074348.1:27500-32327 GCA_015478945.1 Trachelipus rathkii | reverse complement strand
GGACGGTGAAAAATCGTGAGTCATGACCACGTGTGTGTGTGTGTGGTGTGTGTGTGTGTGTGTGTGTGTGTGTGTGTGTGTGTGTGTGTGCTGCAAGTTAGGATACGGTATTCAAAGGTTAGGGTATAAAGGTCTCAAAAGGTACAATGCCAAAAAAGCTACAAGTTCAAAAATTAGCTTGGGCCAAAATTGACCCATGGAAGACCAAAGGGGGGGGCGTAAAATAGGGGGCAATACGTACAACGGTTGCTTACGCAACCGTTTGGCGCGCCCTGTCTTCGAAAGGGCGCCAAAAAGGTCAAGGCCAAAAAAAGGTCAAGGCCAAAAAAGGTCAAGCCCAAAAAGGTAAAGGTCAAAAAAGGTCAAGGCCCAAAAAGGTCAAGGGCAGGTAAAAATTTGGGCTCAAAAAATTCGGTTTGCCCAAATTTTAGGGTGGGGTAAAAGAGGTCAAAAAAGGTCAAGGTCAGGTGGGGTAAAAGCGACCGTAGTCCAATATGGCTGTGATACTACTGAGGGGTTTACGATGAGGAAAGAACGAACCAACCAACCAGGAAGGGAAGTAAGGTAAGGATAAAAATAGGTAAAAGATTGTTGCTACCGCAGAAATGGAAGGAAGACAGAACTGTTTAAGTTAAATGGTAAAGGTTGATTGTAGCGGTACACAGGAAGTTAACACGCAACTAAGGATCCCGTAGAAACGGGTAAGTGGAGTGTTTTATTATTTATTCTTAAAATTATTAATGGTTTAAAATTGATAGTTACTTGTTATTATTGTAGGCGCGAGTCTGGGGACTGTGATAGCGTTAATTTTAAGCACAATAAGGTAAGCCGAACTTGTCGGGGAAGTGAGCTTTTAATAAGTATTTTTGTAAACGTATTGATTTGATATTTGTCATTTGAGCTGCCTATTGCGTATTTTAAAATTTTAAGATATGTATACTGCTATCTTGAACAGTTCGTGTTTATGGCGAGGAGGTCATTTTTCGAGAAGGTCATTTTTCGAGTAGGTCATTTTTCGAGTAGGTCATTTTTCGAGTAGGTCATTTTTCGAGAAGGTCATTTTTCGAGTAGGTCATTTTTCGAGGAGGTCATTTTTCGAGGAGGTCATTTTTCGAGGAGGTCATTTTTCAGAGGAGGTCGATTTTCGAGGAGGTCCATTTTCGAGAAGGTCATCGAGGTAGGTCATTTTTCTGAGTGGTCATTTTCGAGTTAGGTCATTTCGAGAAGGTCATTTTTCGAGGAGGTCATTTTTCTAGGAGGTCATTTTTCGGAGGAGCGTCATTTTTCGAGAGGTCGATTTTTCGCGGAGGTCATTTTTCGCGGAGGTCATTTTTCTAGGAGGTCATTTTTCGAGGAGTCTTTTTCGAGGATGTCATTTTTCGAGGCAGGCATTTTTTCAAGGAGGTCAGTTTTTTCGCGAAGGTCATTTTTCGCGAAGGTCATTTTTCGCGAAGGTCATTTTTCGCGGAGGTCATTTTTCGCGGAGGTCATTTTTCGAGGAGGTCATTTTTCGAGGAGGTCATTTTATTGAGGAGGTCATTTATCGAGGAGGTCATTTTTCCGAGGAGGTCATTTTTCGAGGAGGTCATTTCGAGAAGGTCATTTTTCGAGAAGCGTCATTTTTCGAGGGAGGTCATTTTCGAGGGAGGTCATTTTTTTCAGGAGGCCATTTTCGAGGAGGTCATTTTTCAAGGAGGTCATTTTTCGACGGAGGTTCATGTTTGCGGAGGTCATTTTTCTAAGAGGTCATTTTTCGAGGAGGTCATTTTTCGAGGAGGTCATTTTCGCAGGAGCGTCATTTTTCGAGGAGGTCATTTTTCGAGGAGGTCATTTTTAGAGGTCATTTTTCGCGAAGGTCATTTTTCGCGAAGGTCATTTTTCGCGGAGGTCATTTTTCGCGGAAGGTCATTTTTTCGAGGACGGTCATTTTTTCGAGGAGGTCATTTTTCGAGGAGGTCATTTTTCGAGGGGTCATTTTCGAGGAGGTCGTTTTTTCGCGGAGTCATTTTCGCGGAGGTCATTTTGTCGGAGGTCATTTTGTTCGAGGAGTCATTTTCGAGGAGTCATTTTTCGAGGAGGTGCATTATTTTCCGAAGAGGTCATTTTTCGAGGAGGTCATTTTCGTGGAGGTCATTTTTTCGTAGGAGGTTCATTTTGAGGATTGTACAGTTTTTCGAGGAGGTCATTTCGAGGAGGTTCATTTTTCTGAGGAGCTCATTTCGAGGAGGTCATTTCGCGAGGGTCATTTTCGCGAGGTCATTTTTCGCGAATTCATTTTTTCGCGGCAGGTCATTTTCGCGGAAGGTCATTTTTCGACGAGGTCATTTTCGAGGAGGTCATTTTCGGTGAGGTCATTTTCGAGGAGGTTATTTTTCGAGGAGTTCATTTTTCGAGGAGTTCATTTTTCGAGGAGTTCATTTTTCGAGGAGTTCATTTTTCGAGGAGGTCATTTTTCGAGGAGGTCATTTTTCGAGGAGGTCATTTTTCGCGGAGGTCATTTTTCGCGGAGGTCATTTTTCGCGGAGGTCATTTTTCGAGGAGGTCATTTTTCGAGGAGGTCATTTTTCGAGGAGGTCATTTTCGAGGTCATTTTTTCGGGGAGGTCATTTTTCGAAGAGGTCATTTTTCGAGGAGGTCATTTTTCGCGAAGGTCATTTTTCGCGAAGGTCATTTTTCGCGGAGGTCATTTTTTTCGAGGAGTTCATTTTTCGAGGAGTTCATTTTTCGAGGAGGTCATTTTTCGAGGAGGTCATTTTTCGAGAAGGTCATTTTTCGAGGAGGTCATTTTTCGAGGAGGTCATTTTTCGAGGAGGTCATTTTTCGAGGAGGTCATTTTTCGCGGAGGTCATTTTTCGCGGAGGTCATTTTTCGAGGAGGTCATTTTTCGAGGTCATTTCGAGGAGTCATTTTTCGAGGAAGGTCATTTTTCGAGGGAGGTCATTTTTCGAGGTCATTTTTCGAGGAGGTCATTTTTTCCGAGGAAGGTCATTTCCGAGAAGGTCATTGTTCGAAGGAGGTCTATTTCGAGAGGTCATTTTTCGAGAGGTGTCATTTTCGAGGAGGTTCATTTTTCGAGGAGGTCATTTTTTCCCGGAGGTCATTTCGCGGAGGTCATTTTCTGGAGGTCATTTTTCGAGTGAGGTCATTTTTCGAGGTCATATTTCGAGGAGGTCGTTTTTCGCCGAGAGGTCATTTCGCGGAAGGTCATTTTTCGCGAGAGTCATTTTTCGCGGAGGGTCATTTTGTCGCGGAGGTCATTTTCGAGGAGGTCATTTTCGAGGAGGTCATTTTTTGAGAAGTCATTTTTCGAGGATGTCATTTTTCGAGGAGTCATTTTTCGGAAGGAGGTCATTTTTCTCAGGAGGTCATTTTTTCGAGGAGGTCATTTCAGGAGGTCATTTTTCGCGGCAGGTCGAGGTCATTTTTTGCGCGAAGTGTCATTTTTCGCGAAGCGTCATTTTTTCGCGGAGGTCCATTTTTTCGAGGAGGCAGTTTTTCGAGGAGGTCATTTTCGAGGGAGGTCATTTTCGAGGAGGTCATTTTTAGGAGGTCATTTTTCGAGGAGGTCATTTTCGAGGAGGTCATTTTTCGCGGAGGTCATTTTTCGCGGAGGTCATTTTTCGAGGAGGTCATTTTTCGAGGAGGTCATTTTCGAGGAGGTCATTTTTCGAGGAGGTCATTTTTCGAGGAGGTCATTTTTCGAGGAGGTCATTTTTCGCGAAGGTCATTTTTCGCGAAGGTCATTTTTCGCGGAGGTCATTTTTCGCGGAGGTCATTTTTCGAGGAGGTCATTTTTCGAGGAGGTCATTTTTTCGAGGAGGGTCATTTTTCGAGGAGGTCATTTCGAGTAGGTTATTTTTGAGGAAGGTCATTTTTCGAGAAAGGTCATTTTTCGAGGAGCGTCATTTTTCGAGGAGGTCATTTTTCGAGGAGTCATTTTTCGAGGAGGTCATTTTTTTCGAGGAGGTCATTTTCGCGAGGTCATTTTCGCGGGAGGCATTTTGCAGGAGGTCATTTTTCGAGGGGGAGTCATTTTTCGAGAGGTCATTTTCGAGGATGTCATTTTCGCGAAGGTCATTTTTCGCGAAGGTCATTTTTCGCGAAGGTCATTTTTCGCGAAGGTCATTTTTCGCGAAGGTCATTTTTCGCGAAGGTCATTTTTCGCGGAGGTCATTTGCGCGGAGGTCATTTCGAGGGGAGGTCATTTTTCGAGAGGTTCATTTTTCAGAGGAGGTCATTCTAGGAGTCATTTTTCGAGGAGTCATTTGTTCGAGAGGTCATTTTTCGAGGAGGTCATTTTTCGCGGAGGTCATTTTTCGCGAAGGTCATTTTTCGCTAAGATCATTTTTCGAGGTCATTTTCGAGGAGGTCATTTTTCGAGGAGGTCATTTTTCGAGGAGGTCATTTTTCGAGGAGGTCATTTTTCGAGGAGGTCATTTTTCGAGGAGGTCATTTTTCGAGGAGGTTCATTTTTTCGAGGAGGTCATTTTTTCGAGGAGGTCATTTTTCGAGGAGGTCATTCGAGGAGGTCATTTTTCGCGGAGGTCATTTTTCGCGGAGGTCATTTTTCTAGGAGGTCATTTTTCGAGGAGGTCATTTTTCGAGGTCATTTTTCGAGGAGGTCGTTTTTCGCGGAGGTCATTTTTCGCGAAGGTCATTTTTCGCCGAAGGTCATTTCGCGAAGGTCATTTTCGCGGAGGTCATTTTTTTCGCGGAGGTCATTTTCGAGGAGTCATTTTTTCGAGGAGGTTCATTTTTCGAGGAGGTCATTTTTCGAGGAGGTCATTTTTCGAGGTGGTCTTTTTTCGAGGAGGTCATTTTTCACGG
>JABUQX010074348.1:20000-22500 GCA_015478945.1 Trachelipus rathkii | reverse complement strand
ATATATATAAAATATATATATATATATATATATATATATAATATATATATAATATATATATATATATATATATATATATATATATATTATATCAGACCAGCAACTCCAGTATTTTACTACTGGGCTTCTCTCTCTCTCTCTCTCTCTCTCTCTCTCTCTCTCTCTCTCTCTTATATATAAGTATATATATATATTATATATATATATATATATATATATATATATATATATATATATATATTATAAGATAAGTATTGCTAATATACGATTGTCTTTTAATATAAAATATTCTATGGGTAACTGTTTATTGTTTTTCACTCGGCATTTCGAAGAAGCCGGGCGTCAGCTTTTGATAATTTAATTGAAAATTGCATTATTTAAATTTTTAAAATAAATAATTTTAAAAATCGCTGTATGGTATTATGTATTTAAGTTATCATTATGACTAAATTTTCTCAAAAACATTTAAGTAACTTTATGAATTATGTAGGAATTTTGGAGTCGCCCCTGATATATTATATATATATATATTATAATATATATATATATATATATATATATATATATATATATATATATATATATATATATATATATTTCCATTTCTATATGTAAATATGATTGATATATAGTTATATATATATATTAATATATATAATGTGTTGTATCATTTTATTTATCAAGTAGCTTAACGGAGAATTACAATTCTGAGATTATCTGTTGAGAATTATTTTCGAAAGTCGATGATTGATTGTCATTTGAGTTGCCTATGGCGTATTTGAAATTATTCAGTTATGTATATGCTTACCTCAACAGTGTAATATGTTTATGGCGAACTGGTTTATCACGTGATTTATATAACTGGTTAATGAAGAATTTGTCTGCGAGGTTGTCTGTTAGTATTTAATTTGTTAATTGAGTTGGCTTTTGGCGTATTTTTGAAAGTTATCAAAGTATACTGCCTATCAAGAATAGGTGTAATGTGTTTATGACGAACTGTTTATCACGTGATTATGGAACTGGTTTAAAGAAGAATTTGTTTGCGAGGTTCTCTGTTAGTAAAAATTTTAGTAAAAGTATTTTGTTATTTGTCATTTGAGTTGCCCAATGCGTATTTTGAAATTATCAGTTAAGTATACTGCTTATCTTTGAAAAGTTGTAATGTAGTTTATGGAGAACTGTGTTTATCACGTGATTTATGGAACTGGTTAATGAAGAATTTGTCGGCGAGATAATTGTCTGTTAGCAAGTATTTCCTTAAAAGTATTGATTTGATATTTTTAATTTGAGTTGCCTACTGCGTATTTTGAATATATCAGTAGTAACAATCACAAATCCCAATTAATGGGGGGGCGCGGCGCCCCCTTGTACTCAGGAAAGACGATGAGCGTTTTTTCGGGTTCCCCCAAGGGTGGGCTATCTTTTGGTGTACATTTCATGTACGCCGTTTTACCCTGTGGGGTCGCTGCCCCCGGGGAGGCTATATTCCAGGTATGTTCTTGGCACAACACACACACACACAACACACACACACAACACAAACACACACACCACACACACACACACACACACGAGTTACTAACCCATGTGCGCGGCACATGGATTACTAACCCTAACCGTGCACACGAGCTACTTACTTACATGAGCTACTTACTTTCATGAGCTACTTACTTACATGAGCTACTTAGAACACCCCTACCCCCCTTTGCTCGCGTTAAGTACAGTATTAAGTACACTTGGAAGTGGATTAAGTACACTTGGAAGTGGATTAAGTACCTTTCCGGGGTTCCCGCGCATTCCCGGTGTCCCCTTGCGGGGGACCGCGCCCGTCGTTTGCCTGCCTCATCCGTCCGCGTCGACTGCCCGCGTGGCTCTCTCTCGCTCGCATGCTTACTCTGTGACGTGTGACGTCACACGCTGTGTGACGTCGCACACTGTGCGTTCGCTCGCGCGCCTTCATACAAAAATTATCATATCTCGAACACGAAACGGTGCCTCTCGCCACCGAGATACGATCCCTCGATCGCTGAGTTAAGACTTCACGTCGTACTCCACTGTGCTAACGGCTCAGTGAAATGATATGAATTTTAGATCGGGCAGTTGTTTCATTGATGGAAATTTCGTCTAATAATAGCGTGATAATAAAATAATAATAATTAATAATAATATGTTGAGCGAGAGCTCGCGCGTAATAATAATAATAATAATAATAAATTAATAATTAATAATAATAATCAATTATAATAATAATAATAATAAAAAATAATAAAAATAAAAATAAAAATAATAATAAATAATAATAATAATAATAATATATATATTAATATATATATATATATATATATATATATATATATATATATAGATATATATATATTTATATATATAGATATAGTATATTAGGGAAGAAAAAAAAAAAAAAAGATGAAAAAGAAGAAAAAGAAGATGAAGAAAAAGGAAGAAAGAAGAAAAGAAGACATAAGAAGGAGTAACTACTATT
>JABUQX010074348.1:12500-15000 GCA_015478945.1 Trachelipus rathkii | reverse complement strand
GAATAAATACTAGCTGATACATTAAACCATTTTGACACATATTCGGGATCTTTAACATCCACCCGTTCATTCCAAAGAATAGTAAACTTCGTCAAGTTGCTCGCTGTTAACACGTGTCGATGTTTTTCAGTGTACGGTAATCCACATATTTCAGTATAAATAATATACATTACTTTATGGCCTTCGTATATTAATTCTTCGAGTTCGCTGACATCGTCAAGATGAGCCGCTAATTCTTCATTCCTCTTGACCAGAGCTTTAATACTATCGATCGAACTGACAGAGAAACCTATACACGTCCACAAAAATGAGCCATTCATGGTTGGTTTCCAGTAGTTACGAACATTGATCCTTTCAATATTGTCGCCTAATGAGAAAGTAACCGCGATTCTATTAAGACCACTCCCACCATCACCACTCGTGGTTATTATGGACGGATTATCCGTATTAGTACATGAACACTTTGCCTTTATCCATGTTTTTATACAATCAATGATTCTACTGAACTGTTCTACAGATACGAATAATGGACGATCTGCTGTATCGTAAGCCGGAACACAGACGATGTATCGTTCGCCATCAGGTTTTCGTCTTAATATTATAGTCGTGTCGCACTCGGAATGACGTATGGTTTTAGTAAAGGTGTTCTCAACGAGTTTAGAGGATGAGATTGACGACATGGTTAAGGCACAGTGAGAATGGGCTTACTGAAGAAACATATATAATCACCAATGCGTTGCTGGAATTTATCTCTTAAGATTACGATTAACATAGCAAACATCCCAAAATCGATAATGGAAGCTATCTTACACTCAGAACCCTGAGAGCAGTAAGTTTTAATAATAATAATAATAATAATAATAATAATAATAATAATAATAATAATAATAATAATAATAATAATAATAATAATAATAATAATAATAATAATAATAATAACTACCCATTGAATAATATCTTGTATGGAGGTATATCTGTTAAGGCGGATCATGATGTACGTAGAGAGAGCGCAACCTTATAACACGACCAAAGACTAAATACTTACGATCATTTAAATAAGTTTAAAAGATATAAGATAATACGATAAATGTTATCGCTGTGATTGGAAGAAATGAACCGATCACTGAAACGATATAAGCTTAGTTTTAAGTTAGCTTTGTTCGTTCGACGTTGCATAGCTGAAAACTTTTATTTAAGCCCGTGTTTAAAACAAGTAATGAGCGAATATAAATGAATAGTACTGAAATAGCACGGGGGTAATATATTTAAAAATAATAAGTTTCTACTACTACTACTACTACTACTACCACTGCTACTACTACTACTACCACTATCAGCTTTATAACTATTATACGAGTGTATCATCCTTCTTATTCTTCTTCTTCTTTAGCTATCTTTTGCCCATATACCGCTCATCATGTCAACCGTCACTGTGATTACTACCACCACCACTACTTTCGACTACTACTACCAGCTTTATAACTATTATACGTTTGAGGACAGGGTGTATTCTTATTCTTCTTCTTATTCTTCTTATTCTTCTTATTCTTCTTATTCTTCTTCTTCTTCTTCTTCTTCTTCTTCTTCTTCTTCTTCTTCTTCTTCTTCTTCTTCTTCTTCTTACTTCTTCTTATTCTTCTTTAGTTATCTTTCTATATGTACATCTTATCATACAATCCTCAGCTGATACGAGATAATATTAGTTTTAATCTATTTTTCATCCGTGCGATGCTATGTAACTTTAAACACATTATTTAATTGTGATATATAATAGTTTATATGTCGCGTATAGATTCCAAAATACTACTACTACTACTACTATTACCACTTCTACTACAAATACTTATTGAACCTTGATGTTAGATTGTAATCATCTTCAGTATTATATTATTATTATTATTATTATTATTATTATTATTATTATTATTATTATTATTATTATTATTATTATTATTATTATATTATATTATTATTATATATATTATATATATATATATAATATATATATTTATATATATATATATATATATAATATATATATATATTATATATATAATATATATATATATATATATATATATATATATATTATATATATAATATATATATATATATATATATATATATATATATATATATAGTTATTTTTTGGTATCTTAAAGGCGTTTGGTCAGGGGGTAAACCCCTAAAGGCGTTCCGCTCACCGGGGAGTCGAGAGGGGTGAGGGTCCCCCTCCCGACGGTGGGCGCAACGCCTTTAGGGGTTTACCCCCTGACCAAACGCCTTTAACGTCTGAAAATCCGAATTATTTCTATGCTAGTTTTTTTTTCCGTGGTCATAATTAAAATAAAACTATATATATATAATATATATATATTATATATATATAATTATATATAATATATTAATATATTAATATATATATATATATATATATATAAACAAAACATATATATATATATATATATATTATATATATATATATATATATGACACATTT
>JABUQX010074348.1:7500-10000 GCA_015478945.1 Trachelipus rathkii | reverse complement strand
GTATATCAGAGGCGACTCCTTGGACCATGCTACTTTCGTGCTCAGCGCCGACGTAATTCAGACAATAATGTTTGAGAATCCACTTACGAAATAGATCTATTTTTGCGCAATATATTCATACCTATAAATATTAAATTTTTACGATATAAAGTTTATCATAATTATTTTTTTTTGAATATTTTTGTCAATAGTTTTATAGTCTCCCTTAGATAAATAATATATTTTTAACCTGATTTTTCTTATTACCAAAAGTTAAAAAACGAAAAATAATAATAATATTTTATAGAAATATAACCCCAATGTGATAACAATCATAAAAGCTTTATTAATAAAATAATCCCATATAAAAATTAGGCAAGAACATGATTTGTACCAACGACACTGCCCCAAATTTCATACCGTATGCATGAATCGGGACCGTGTCTGGAGATTAACAGCGGTTTTTCACTTCGCTACAAAATAATTGTAGTGACGTTTTTCTTAAAAATAGCACCACATAGATATTAAATTAGAAAATACTCTACGTATGCTTTAATATAACTATTACGCATATAAATATTAATTTTTAGATTCATTTTTACGCTTAGACCCTATTTATATAACCCAATAATATATTTAAGAAGTAAAACATTAACCAAATTAATTTTAATGAACTCGCTAAGAAATAATTTCTGTGACACCTTAACAACTAATGGTGAGAAAAGTTAAAATATATTATTAATAGTTCAGTATAATAAATTAAAATGTAAAAATAATTAATTTAATTAAATAAGATGTTACATTCCTGCCTACGGTTCACTTGAACCGATGAACGAACCAAAGAAAACTTTTACATTAAAAAACGTTTTAGGGGCTAACGAGAGATAACAGATTACTCATACAGTATCTTTTACAATTTTCGTTGTTATATTATTACGAGACGTGTAGTAGGCAAAATATAAATTTTTTTGCTCTCTTATTAAGCGTAATTTTTTATTTCTACCTAGAGAAACCAAAAAAAAAAAAAAAAATATATATATACTCGATGAAATCTAAGTCTGTAAGGAATTGCTAATAATAAGTTATTCACATATATTGGATATTTATTTTTTCTTCGTTCTTATAATTAACCCCATTTTTACCTTATTTAGGCTTATATATTGTAAAAGCGTAATTTATTGGCTACCACTCATTTAAAATATTAATATAATACGTATATAAAATAAATAAATTATTAAAGGTATATACTACCTTACCTACGGTATTTCATACATTACGGGGCTATATATATATAACTATGATATTAAATTATAAATATACTACTTAGTATTTACTATCTACTATATCTAACTTTTCGGTATATATATATATAATATATATATATAAATAGTATATAATCTAGAGAGAGAGAGAGAGAGGAGAGGAGGAGAGGAGCACGAGTAGGTAAAATGTTTACTAGGGAGTCGCCACTGAATTATATGTAATATAGATGGGGCAAAATTAAAATTTATTTATTATATTGACTCTATACTATTTTATAATATAGTCAGAGTTTATTTATTTCCCTATATATATATATAGAGAATACTACATTAAATAAAAAAATAATTATACTCAGGAATTATAAGTCTATTAGTTTATAATATATGTGAATATTAATTGCTTAAATATATATAAATATATAAGTTATATTATCACATATATATCAAGGTAATATATTTTAAATTATTTCTTATTTATCGTTTACCTTAATTTTTTATTTATATTATAATAATAATTTATTATATATTTATAATATTATTATATCTTATTATATTTATGATCTATTTAATATAATATATTATTAACTATATTATATATTCATATATTATATTATATACCATATATATATATATTAATTTAAATTATTTTATATATTTTTTATTATAGTAAGTATCTTTACTATACTTAAATTCCTTATATATATAATATTTTATCTATATTACTTAACGTATTAAAAAATAGTTTAGAGGTAACTAAATTTAAAAAAAAAATAATTAAAAAATATTTGCACCAGCCCATCTACATCGGAAATCGTCCTACGTCGTTATAGTGACGTTTTCGTATTAAAGCCCAAAATAAATTGAACTTACTACGCGTTAGAATCGCATTTATTACGCTTAGAACGTCGTTAAAAGCGTAATAGTAGTTCCAATAGTGACGTTTTATCGGAACCTGTTTATAACTCAAAAGGTCTAAATCAAAATCGCTCTTCAAAAAGTCGAACTCGAGGAAAAATTGGAAATTTATTTATTTATTCTAAAATTTTATATATTATACCTTATATATATTATATTCGAATACTTAATAATAATAATACTTATATAGGTATTTAAACAGATATTAATAAAACGATACGTCCACTTACAATAATAATTTAATGCCGTTTGATATTCGTTCATATATATATATATATATAGAGGTCAGCCTATTAGATATGTGATATATATATATAGTAAAGTATTTTTATCAATATATTATA
>JABUQX010074348.1:0-2500 GCA_015478945.1 Trachelipus rathkii | reverse complement strand
ATTTCATGTACTCAATACATATCCATTTCTACTTTGAACAGTTCCTCTTAATTATCTCCTCAACTTTTGGGTTTTGTTCTTTACAGCAACTCTGACATTTTCTGTGCTCTATCATTATTGTGGCTCTTTCTATTTCCTCAATCCATTTCATTCCATTCCCAGCACCTCTCCTTTGTATCTTTAACTATCTCCTCAAACTCTCCCAATTTACTGTCTCCCCTACCGTTGTCTCCAGCTCTCCGATAGTCTAGTCTGATGAGTCAATCTTTTTTCTCCTACTCATGCAATTCTTTAGTTTAATTACTCTTCTTCTTTTGCTCTCACGTTGTCTTATCTTCTTGACTTTCAGATCTGCTTCTAGTAGTCTGTTGGTCAGCATCTAATCACTTTTAAATTATCTTCAGTGTTATTATCTTGTCAGAACTTATGATGTAATCTATTATTGATTTTTGATCAAACTGACCAGTCTGTTGATTCCATCTATATCTTGTATATTGTATCTTACTGCGATAGTAAAATCCGTTCATTATCTTCAAACCATTTCTAACACAAAAAATCAGTCCGAAACTTTTCTCCTCTGGACTTTTTGATATCTTTCATCAAAGATTGATATTCTGATTCCTTTTCACTATACCTTCCATTAAAATCTAAACTCCAAGCAAGCTCATCCTCCACCATATTGCTGTACTCCTCCTCTAGTAGGTTTAATTTGCTCCCTTTTCCTCGTCATTACAACTTTTAGCACAGGGGCACAGACTTGATAAATGTATGGTATTCCATCACCATTCAGCTTGTACTTCATCAATATTTCATTTACCATTCGAAAGTCTTGAATGTACTGCGTCAAACTAAGTCCTACTATGAAGGCAACTCCGTGTTTTCTCCTCTCTCTTCTCTCTCTCTCTAAATCAAGTGTATCCTCCTCCTATATCTCTTCCTTCATCCCGTCCCCAATGTTTTGTCTCAGCAATCCCAAAGATTTATCTATCCGTCGGTCTCTTATTAGTTCTTTTATCTCCTCCTCCCTTATCTCTATAGGTTGCAATGTTCATTGAAGCCAATCTAATTTTGTGAGTTTTTTCGTATATATATTCCAATCTCTTTTCCAGTTCGTTTTCTAAAGTTTCGGGGATGATCCGGGACTGGTTGTGGGTTTCTCGCGCAAAGAGATTGTTTTACACCACCAGCTTGCTAAGGCTGTCGTGTAGCCTTCTCTCTCTCTCTCTCTCTCTCTCTCTCTCTCTCTCTCTCTCTCTCTCTCTCTCTCTCTCTCTCTCTCTCTCTCTCTCTCTCTCTCTCTCTTTCTCTCTCTCTCCTATATATATATATATATATATATATATATATATATATATATATATATATATATATATATATATATATATATATATATATATATATATATATATATATATAATTTATATATATATATATATATATATATATATATATATATATATATATATATATATATATATATATATATATATATATATATATATATATATAGAAATGTAATATACCATATATTAATAGTATGTGTAATAATATTAATAATATAACTAATAATAATATATATATGTATATAACAACAACTATATATATATATATTATATATGTATAATAATAATATTAATATATATAATATAATAATAATAATATAGTAATAATAATAATAATAATAATAATAATAATAATAATAATAATATGTATATGTAATATATATATATATATAATAATGTATATATGTATAATATATGTATATATAATATATAATAATAATAATAATAATATATATACGTAATATATATATACTGTATATAATATATATATATATA
Source organism: Trachelipus rathkii (assembly GCA_015478945.1). Taxonomy (NCBI): domain Eukaryota; kingdom Metazoa; phylum Arthropoda; class Malacostraca; order Isopoda; family Trachelipodidae; genus Trachelipus; species Trachelipus rathkii. The sequence continues at coordinate 662 of JABUQX010074348.1, read as the reverse complement.
ATAATATGTATGGCATGTATGTAATAATAATAATAATAATAATAATAATAATAATAATATATGTATATATAAATAATAATAATATGTAATAATAATAATATGTAATATATATAATATATAATAATATATACATATATGCATATATATATATAATATATATATATATATATATATATACCTTTATATATATATAATAATATATATATAATAATATATATAGATATATATATATATAATAATATAATAATAATATATAATATATGTATATATATATATATATATATCAGTGTGATCGTGGACGAAACGTAAGGATACTTCAGTATATATATATATGTAATATATATATATATAATAATAATAATATATATGTAATAATATAATAATAATAATAATAATATAATAATAATATTTATATATATATATATATATATATATATATCGAAGGCGACTCCTACACTCGATGCTACTCGTGCTTAACAGTTATTATTATAAGAATGAACATTGATATTCTTCAAATTTTGCGAGTTATGGTAGATTCTTATTTTTTTTTTTTTTTTTTTTAATGTTGATATGTATGTTATCTGAAAGAATACATTACATTGTATAAATGAAAGATTATGTAAAATTTAAGCAAAAAGTGTAAGCATCATCGCCATTGAATA
>JABUQX010074347.1:15000-21765 GCA_015478945.1 Trachelipus rathkii | reverse complement strand
TAAGAGAGAGTAAGAATGAGTAGTGATAACTGATAGGATAATATAGAGAGTAATATTGATGAGAGAGAGAGAGATAGAGATATAGATATAATATGTATATTAGAATAAGAGAGAAGATATATATAAGTTAGGTTAGTTGAGAGGAGCTGAAAGTTAGGTATAGGACTTGTGATGAAGCGTTTAGGTTCAGTTAGTTTTAGTTTTAGGTTTAGGTCTATGAGGTTAGTTGGTTAGGTTAGTTTTAGGTTAGTTTAGGTTAAGATTAGTAGTTAAAGTAATTTGGAACGTAGAGAAACTCCCCAAAATATATGAATGTAAAGAACCAAATTCGGGAATGCATTATTAACTGAACCAACCATGCTAATACCATCGTAAGCTAAAACTGTGATCGATATTACCAGTAATACACTATCAGTTAGAACGATCTATTGTATAATTTGAATATAATACAATAATTCAGATTGAGAATAATCTTAATCTCCCAATCTTCTATGTTAACCATATTCACGAATTTACCCATCAAAACAAATGATACGATATCGAAGCTGCTGACATTAAGAATTACCAGACTTTGCGAGGATCACAAATTGATGGTACAATCTCAATACAAAAAGGGCAAATAAATGATACGGCCTTAAATTATAAGTCATAAACATTATCTTTCACTTACAACCGAAATGAACTATGAACTTAAGAAATAAAAATTAAAAATATACTAATATCTACAATTCAGGCTCGGAGATAGAAATAGAGGAAAATATTTTAATATTAATTAACTCACATAGTAATTAAAGTGCGGCAAAATCAAAAATCATAATCAAAAATATAAGCAAGAAGATAAAGATTGGTAACTTATAGCACAATATTAATATTCTCAAAATTAAAAATGACGCATTATGTTTTTCTGTCTTATAGAACTCGATGTTTGAAAGAGAAATATGCTAGAAAAAAAAAGAAACAGGACATGAATTTCAGGAATTTAAATAAACAACCAACAGAATGCGATTTTTTAAATACGAAATCTACCACGGAGACACTAGAAAATAGTGTTCTCTGCATAAACAATCAAGCAGAACACTTTCCTTATTAAGGTTGAGAATATGAATATAAGTATTACGAAGAAAGCAGAGTCAACCTACCAATAATTATCAATAAATAAGACATCTACTACCTGACGAACCACTAACAGGTGATCAGTGTGAATCTGAATATGATGAATTATCTCCTGCACCAGCAGGGCTGGGAAACTAACACGCAAAATGTCTAGAGCTCTATGCTATTACATTCTCGGATGCAGACCTAAAATGCGAAAGATAAAATCCAATCGGAGTGAGGATGACAGTGAGAAGCTGCTCTATGGTTCAAGATTACTAATTGGTGGTTAGAAAAAAAATATATCGTCCCAAACAATTCATTCAGTTGTGTTAAAACGATCATTTGGCGAGGAGCTGCAAACAGTACAACAAGGTTTGATGAAATAATTTATATAGGGATTTTGAAGAATGAACTGTGTCTTGGCTAAAAGTTAAGAAAATTTAATGTGTTGAGCAGGTATTTTCAAAGCCAAAAATCTATGATACAGTGACAACATTTGAGCAACCTATACTCTTTCGACCAACAGATGAAGCAAAGCTTTGTTTATCTTTCCTCAATTGATCTTCGCTTACAATCTCGCTTATTGCGGTATATGCAATGTCGAAACAATTTTAAAATTGAGATCGAAGGAAAGACAGTATAAGATGGTTGCTCAACGGTAAGGTGTTGGGTACATTGTCTCATTTGCAAGAAGGAGTGGTTCAACCCATTCACAGTGCTGCGTTTGAAAAAAAAATATTCTGCTATTTAATGTTTTTCTGCTGATTATTATCAATTTGAGTATGGAGATTTCGAATATGACATCCATTTTGCTCTGTCAGGTCGAGATTGTTATCTAGAACCAATTTATATTCATTATTCATGAAAGGCAAAAGTACTAAAATATAAAGAGATATTGAAGGCTTTAAAATACTGTAAAGCGGTTTAAACTTTGAATGATATGATTGCACATTTACAATTTGATTACATTACATACCAATAAAACATTAATTCACTAATTAGGAAGAAATGATTTCCTAACTGACTTTTGCTTATGTTTGTCGGTGGTAGGTGAATCACGCTTTAAAAACCAACAGTAACCGTCATCATGTTTATGCCCCAGCGTCTGTGATATCTGTCTTCCATCGTTCGAATGTCGCGATGGAATCTTTCTCCTTGTTCTTCGCTGTAGTCGCCGCAGTTGTCGGAAAAATTGTCAACATGTGATAATAGAAAAAGCATTTTAATGGACATAAGTGCTGCCACTGCTATATAACTTTGAAACAGGTCATCAATAAGACGTTTGTAGTCAGAACTTCTGCATTTACCAAGAAAATTAATAACTACTAACTTCGTCCTTCATGGGGCTTCTATTCTGAGGGCCATCCCTGATATTTGGAAACTTTTGTAGTATGAATTGAAATGCTAATAACACTTCTTAATATTCAAAGCTTTTCACATAGTTTTCCATTATTAAGGCCAATTTATAATATATAAGAGGTTGGTAGCAAAAAAATCTTATTTTGGATTTGAACCAAAGTATATAGGTTAGTATACTACATTGGTAAGACCCTGGCTGAAAATGTTGTCGGAAAATGGCCATTCTACATGCTGGGTGAGGGGTGGAGGTGAGTTAGGGATAGTGTATTGTCATAAGCTCAGGGCTGTTCCCATAAGACAAAAAAAAGGTATGCTTTGTGTATTCCACCATTGAATGTCTTAAAAGGTAGGGACACACCTGAAAACAAAATATTATAGATATGGTTTGAATGTTAAGATTGAAACATGTAATTTGAAAACATTTTAATAAAACTATAATTAACTATAGCTTATTAGGTAATAAAGTTCACCATTTACAAAAGTTCCCACTTTACATAGTCTAATGGTTTAATATATATAAATAAAACAAGGATATAAAAATGAAATATTTTATTACCTTCAAATATACCATCCATTTTTAGAATATTCCAGTTGTTATTTCCATTATATAACTGATAAGGTAACCCTTGATTAATGTTTATTCATATTCTTTATATCTCTCTTTATATTACTGATAACAAGATATGGGCAATTGAGAATCATATGCAACTTTATTTCCATATTTATGGTAGAATATTATCCTTTTCAAAACTTATGCATTGATGAGTCAATATAAAAGTATCTCTAATCATAATCCAGGAGCTTCTAATAACACTTTAAAAACCATTTGCAATACACTATGAGTTGGGTTTTGAAAAAAACTCTACGGAACTCTTAACTCTGTGACTAGATACCAGATAAGTTATTTGGTTTCACCGAGTTAAGTGCAAAGTGCTTTTCACGCAGACGTGAACCAAGTAGTTGAGCAGACTCTTTTGACAAGCCTAAATCCCTGGTCAAATCGTTTTAAGTTGACATGGAGTGAGTGGTTGTGGTTTGGTTAGTATCTGTTGAAGAGGGTTTTCATATGTTATCTCTAATGTTTTCCACTATCATCATCAAATTTGTCGTTAATCATCATCCCCGGTAAGGATATCTATCAATGTCTAATGGGGTGGCAGCTGGTATTAACTAAGGTAAACTCTGGTACCCTTATGAGGAGCAGGTGATTTCCTTGGCAAGAATGGAGAATATTCTTGAGTAAACTTTAAACAGTATGCTTGTTCTTTCCATTATATTTTATCCTCTTGAAAATACTCATTATATATAAAATCTAAAAATATGGAATTAATTGTAAATAGGTGATAGATGTTTATATATATATTTATATATTATAAATAAAAACCTACTTTTCTAGATACAAATATAGTTTTTAATATTATATAAACTCAAAATAAAAATATCTGTTAAAATTATGACGTATAGTGTATAGCTAAATACATTAAGGTGAACATACCTTTATAAGTACTAGTATAGCAAAGTATACAGTCAGTTTCATGATCCTTATTCCTTCCTATCCATACGTATATATTTATATTATATTATATAATATATATATTAATATATAGTAAATTTTTATATAATATTATTTTTAATATTAGATAAACCCGAGATATAGGTAAAGGGTCAACAATTTTATTCTCCATTCTTATCCAGCGTGATCTTAGATTTTATACTTATACTACTATGTATGTTTAACAGTATACATATATGAGGTGAAGTTAAAACCATTATGTCATTGGATCGCCCATATATTTATTCCTAAAATAGACATAATACGATTGAATTTATTACCAAAATCACTTGTGAATATTATTATGAACTTGATATTGTACTGAGTGATAAGATAATTGTTATCTACATAATCCATATATATATTACATTAATAATTGAGACCAGAAACATATATATAAGCTATATTTTGGTGATCGTTTCTACTAATTTTTGTATATTCATTTTTAAATTAACTATTTATTAATGCTCTGTTAGCATTCCTAATGATATACTTGAGGAACCACAAAACATTGCTTGAATGAATATGATATGATAGGGTTTTTAGACCTTCTTATTCATGCTAATGTAGTGTTTAATAAATGATCCACAAATTTTATTTATCACTACAGTTGAAATAATTTATTATTTAGTTCTGTGAAAAACATTAAATAAAAATGTTAAAAAATTGATTATAATGAAAAGCATACTCAGCTCGAGTTGCTTTACTAACTATAGAATTCAATATTCTTAATGCATATTATTTACATCATTATTATTATATTCTATATAGGTATAACACCTTAAATATATATCTATATATATACTTAATTTGACGTAAAACTGATGAAAAGGGAATATATTAGCGTCGTTAAATATATTTTGAATATTGCTATAGTATATAAGTTTTCAAACTAGATTCATGATACGGATATAACCTATAATACCAGATTATATAAATTCAGAACATTGAATTTATATAAGGATTCGTGAGTAAAAATAATCACGTACAGCCCAGTGATGAGAACGTTTATCTTTATCTTCTTGCCAATTTATACTGTATATTGATATATATAATATATATATATATATATATATATTATATATTTATATTATATATATATATAATATATATTATATTAATAACTATATATATATATATATATATTAAATATATATATATTTATATATACTATATAATATATATATATATTAAATATATATATAATATATATATATATATTATTATAATTAATTACTAGTTTCAAATATAAATTAATCGCATACCATCATAGGTATAATATCACTGTCAGCAGATAAATCAGTGATAATAGCCATTAACTCTCACATGTAAAACCTCACATACTATAACACAGACGAGTAACAATCGGTGTAACATTATAACTAACAAACCCCGCGAGAACCGCCCTAGCCCATAGTATAAAGTACCCACTCCACTACTTCCCGAAGTCAAAATAATATAACTCGAAAACCACAAACCTAGTCACACAGAGGTGCGAAGGACGAAAGCTGGAGAGAAAGATAGGGGTAGGTATTGTGTCGGTAATGAATCGCCGCGAGGGATCATTCAGTACGACAGCGAGCATCACGGCAGCAACTCACCATTACTATGATTGGAAAAGAGAGATAGTGCTTTCAACTCTCAAAGGAGATCAGATGCGTAACAAAACAACACTTCCACAATCCGAAAAAGGAGGATACGTGTGGTGACCAATCCTTCTCCATACTTGGTCTACACGGGTTCGTGTAGGGCATACGGCCACAATTTGAACAACTGAGGTGTTCCGAAACTGCGAAGGTGCAGCCAAAGAGTTTCGCTACAGAGGATAAGCAGACTGAACATGATCACCGGCAGGGTCTGAGGTTATGGCGCTGCCAAAACAGACAAGCACCAAATGATGGGAACGGCGACCCGGAGCGCCACGCCAACGGAGCACCCATGTGGTTCAAGACGCCGTACTGTTACGTTACATTGGCAATCAACCTCGATAGCGTATAACCACGAAACGGCATGACCATCCCTGGCCCAGTCATCAAACTATGTCCTGACGATTGGTGCACTCGGTATCGCGAACACGCTCGGATCGAGAGAGTATAAGTCATACAGTTGCGTCGACGCCCTGTGAGAGCACACCATGATGAATTATCTCCAGTCACCGAGATTCGTCTCGCGGCCATAGAATGTCCACCAACCTCGTAACGCAGACCTTAGCAAGGTCTGGTGACGACAGTGGCATGGTGGCCCGGGATAAATCTGTCTCACGCCAGAGATCGCCGGTCAGCGAGCCTTTCGAGAAGATGACTCTCCAAAAACGAATCGGAAGTCGATGAGAGGGTGATGTGAGGGCACAGGCAGACCTCGAACTCTCATAGGCTGGTCATCATGAACAGTAACCGGCGAATAAGATCTCAAACAGTCCTGGAAGAAGTCTGACGTTCCAGAATTCATGAACTTGGCACTTGTGTGCGTGGTCTCCGCTGCTCGGGAGTGAGTTGCTCATTCAATTAGGATGAAAGAGTCCACGTGGAATAATGTAGGTGCTGTCGGGGGACAGGCATCTTCTTTCTTCTTTACGGCTGTGGTCTCGAACCAATCTTCGATGGAAAAGTCACATTCTGTGTACAGCCTCGTAAAGCATATTCGAAGAGCATGACAATCGCTCTCAACCCATATGTTTGGATAGTCCCACATGTCCGCTCTACCATTATGGACTCTTCATCCTAATATAGCTTATGTACACAAGTGGCAAGACCGCACAC
>JABUQX010074347.1:0-2500 GCA_015478945.1 Trachelipus rathkii | reverse complement strand
TACAGGTCACCATTTCTTGAAAAATTTATCCCCAGGACTCCATGAATCCGGATCCGATCCGACCCTGACTAAGGTTTCGTACTATTTGAAAAAATTGTTCAGTGCTTCTTCTGGCATTAAATTTTTCACCAAAAAATTTTTTTTTGATAAAAATTCATACCCAGGTTCCGGCTCCGGCTCCTAAGGTTTCTGGCACTATTTGAAAATTGTTTAGCACGACTTCTGGCCAACAAATTTTTCATCTAAAAAATATTCTTCTGAAAAAATTTATACTATTGCACCGACTCTGACTCTTTTTATAAATTTCGAGTCCAGATCAGATCCGATCCTGACTGGCGAATCTGCACTCTGTGAACCCTGTTCTTCACAACTTCAAGTAAAAAAAAAATTGCATCTAATAAAATTTTAAAAAAATATACCCAGAATTGTCTCCGAATCCGGTCTCTGCTCCGATCTGATCCAACTAAGGTTTCGCACTATTTGAAAATTGAAACCAGCACTTCTTCTGGCAATAAATTTTCAGCCTAAAATATTTTTCGACAAAAATCAAACTACGGCACCTGCTCTACCCTCGGTTTCGTTTCGACTCCCGATCCGGATCCGATTAAGGATTCTGCACTATTTGAAAATTGTTCAGTACGTCTTCTGGCATTAAATTTTTCACCTAAAAATATTTTTGAAAAAAATTTCATACCAGGCTCCGGCCCGGCCTGGCCCGGCTCCGGCTCCGTTCTGGCCTCTAGCTCATTCGGGCCTCCGGTTCCGGCTTCCGCTCCGGCTCCGCTATGACTTCACCTTCGACCCGGACTCAAGGGCTTGTACCATTTTTGGAAAATTTTTCAGTACGTCTTCTGGCATTAAATGTTTCACCTAAAATATATTTTTAGAAAAAATCATACCCAGGATCCGGCTCCGGCTCCGGCTCCGGCTCCGGCTCCGGCTCCGGCTCCAGCTCCAACTTCGGCTTCAGCTCCGATCCGAATAAGGTTTCTGCACTATTTAAAAATTGTTCAGCAGATCTTCTAAAAATATTCTTCGAAAAATCATAATTCGGTTCTTGGCTCTGTTCCGGTCCGACTGCGACTTGGCTTGATTTCGATCCGGATCCGATCCGACTAAGGATTCTGTACTATTCGAAAATTGTTCAGCACATCTTCTCAATAAATTTTTCATCTAAAAAAAATTATTTCATTAAAACATATACCCAGACTCCGGCTCCGGCTCCGGCTCCATTTGTTTGACTGAGTAAAATCCGAAGAATGAGCTAGAGGTTGAGAATATAAAAAAAAAATTAGATTTTCTATAATTATAAATAAAACATTTTTTGATCCCAAACCTGGAATTGCAATTTTGACTGGAATTAAAATTTTTTAGTTCGACACCTCTCTAAATGAATTTCTGTATCTAAAAACTATTTAGAATTCTTTAAAAAATAATTACATCATGATGTTCAGGAGGAATTTTTCTACTAATTTAGATAATAAAAAAAAATGTGAAAATTTTGATTTTGCTTTCAAAAAGTAGGGGGTCTAGTTATGAAGTCTCCCCTTAATATATATTTTTTATATTTTTGGGAAGATTTTTCACTATCTTTTTTTTTTTTAATTTATTAATTTTTATAATTTTTTTTTATAGTTTTCCTATTTATTTTAGTTTATTTCATAATTTTTTCATTTCCATTAATTTAATTTCCATTTATTTTATTTTATTTTCGATTTTAATTTTTTCCTCGTTGTAAGTATCATTTATGATAATCCAAAATCTGTTTGTGAAAGAGGCAGAATATCTGAGGAAAACTTGGAATAGAATATTTTAATTTAAGTAGTAATCAGTAGGGTAAATTAGTCTATTCTATACAATTCAACTGGGATTGGACCTATACACAAATGGTCGACAGGAAAATAGGTCGACATTTGCCAAATAAATCTGGTTATTTAGAATTTCTCTAACGAATCCAACAAAACTTTACTTAACGTAACGTAACGTAACGTAACGTAACCTAACCTAACCTATTCTATATTAGCGCCTGAGGGGGCTGTAGAGGAATTTTTTTGTTTCGACCCATTTTGCTCTCAACTCATTTTCCTGTCGATTTTATTGGCTATTCCCCCTGGGATTCATTTTCTAGACTCAAAACCTCTCAACACGGGGGCGACAAACTTTGTGTGAAGCAAAGATATGTCATGATTAACAAGATGTCCACCAAAATAACTTTCTTTAACTCTCATACCAAAGTTTATTACAGCTTTCTTAGGTTTAATAACAAAAACCTCCACATATTCATCAAAATTTTTGAAAATTGATTACACAATTGCGTCGAATGAACACTCTTTTAAATTCAATGCAGTCACAACTACGAAACAAAATATCACTGTAAAATGGTTTCCACCACTCCCTACCCTCGTTTATATATATATATTGAAGCGGCGCACGAAAAACGCAGCGCCACGATAAATGCGAAACGGCAACACCCAAACGCAATCATTGAACGAAGTACAAC
>JABUQX010074346.1:0-50471 GCA_015478945.1 Trachelipus rathkii | reverse complement strand
AAAGTATAAAATCTTAAATAACTTAATTACTAATTAATTAAATTATTAGTTTAATAAAATACTTATTAATTATAATTAGGTATTATATGGAATATTAATTATAGATAATAAATTAAATTAAAGAAGGCAATTATTTTGTGTCTTTTTTAAATCAGAGATATCAATAATAAATAATAAAAATATTTAAGTGCCTATTGTTATTTTATTGTTAAATTTCTATTCCCTAAATCATATCATTTTTTTTCTTATAATAATTATTAATTATTTCATAGTTATCACCTTATATATATATGTAAGTATATTATATATATATATTATTATTTCATCATATATAGTAATGCAAATTACATCCAATGAAGTTTCAAATCATATATTTCTCTAATAAGAATATAATTAATAAAATATAATTTTAATCAGATTATAATATATAGTTTAATGTTTATTTTATATTTTAATTATTATATAATAAATATATAATAAAATTTAAGTTTTCTTTTATTAACTGGTATTAGTTTCATCCATAATTTCTTGTTGTAAACAGGCAACTCTATTTCTAAGTAGTGTTGCCAATTTGGAGAATTAATTTTGACGTTTTCGAGAAGGAGGGTTGAGGAAATAAATTTAAAAAATAATCTAATAAGTAAATACAGTTCATTTTTACGTTGCCATGAAAACCAGTGTTTTGAAAGCATTATATTATAATAGCTTCTAAACGGTGTAGGCCTCAAAATCGAAATTCTCCAGACATGATTCCCTATGGAATACTAAAATAGATGTTTCTCGGTGAAATGATAAATATATATGTATAATGTGTGTTATTTATAAATGTAAGAAATTTGGGCAATTTTGTAATACATTTAAGACAGTTTTATATGTTATATATAGTATTTATAAATTCTGTAAAGAGTATTTTGATTTTGCTTTGAATCTTTATTTGCTTTTAAATATTTGTCGTTATTAATTATTTAGTAATTTACTGTAATAAATAATATTTGGGTATACCATACAAGTTGTAAGTGTATTTACATTTTTGTTTATCAAATGATTTTAGGTTCATAAGAAGGTGCCTGAAAGCAAATCATGATTATATAATCATAATATATATAAATAATATCATAGAATAAAAATTATAGATTTTTTGATTTTTTTTAATTTTTTAAAAAAATCAAAAATATAACCATAACCTTATGATATAAAGATGAAGCTTAATCTTTATAACTCTAATTACAATAACTTTAAATAATTTATCAAATAATTTAATAATTATTACAATAACTTCATGTTATAGAGTAGATAGTAAAAAAAATGAAGTGTCTAATTTCTGTAGTCAGTAATAGTTCACATACATATATAAGTTTAATAAAATAATAAAAGGAAAAATCTTTTATTAATTATTAGATTGTGTTGTTATTAGTAATCGTTAATATAAACAGTTTTTCTAAATTTGCAAGCATGCCCTTTTGGGGCTTTAACAATATTATACTTAATAAAAAAAAATTAGAGTTAATAATTTTTAAATTATGAACTATAATCAGTAGGAGTGAAGTAAAATTCCTTATTAAATAAGTATCAGTTCTTCTTAAAGTTATAAAATAATTATTCCCTATTATAGGTTTCTTATAAAAAAATTAATATTTAAGTTGGGCTTGTCTTCAGGGATTAATGGGTCATTCCTAGTTAGAGAGTCGATTGTATTTGAAATAGATTTAGTTTAAGTATTAAAGAACCTCGAATTTTTTTAAGCTGTGTATACCTTACAAAACATATCATAACCCTGAACTAGAAGGTCTGAAATGAGACCTAATCTATGGATCAAAAATGAAAAAGTCTATGAGAGTTTTAACAATTGAGAGACTGAAACTTTTTTCCTTAAGGACCACAAATTTGTTTTGTTTTTTTTATTCATTATTAATTTTTTTTAGAGTAGTATAATATACATTATATATATAATTATTATATATATATAGTTTGAATATTCTTTAAAAATTATTGAATAGGGTGGATATGACTATATAGTATCTGTGCCTACTTAATAGTCAATAATTTTATTTTAATATATAAATCTAGAGATAAATTGTTGAAACATTCAGAACCATATATTATTATTGACCATATTATTATATATATTATATATATACAAAATAAATATTAAATATTAAATTTATATAGATATATGATATATATATATATATATATCATTATAATAAATTGGGAAAATAAAGTTATAAATTATATATTTTTTTTAGGGTTTTGTATGACTATATTGTTATACTTTATATGTTAATTAATATGTGAGAAATATATGCCAATATTGAAAATTATCATTAAAGTTTAAAATTGTAGCATCTAATTATTATAATGAAATAGTGAAATAATATAAATTATAGGTAGAGATATATATCCTGACTATCAGATAAGCAATATTCACATGCATGATTTGAATAACTTAAAACTAGAAATCATACAGCTACATTGAAAATAATATTTATTATTTTTAATCATCAGATATATATATATATATTTTATATGGAAATTATAAATAATAAAAATGCTTTATTAAAAATTATTATATAAATATTCTTTTAAAAAATATATGTGCATAAACTGTATGATAGTTATTGTTCTTTATTAGAAGTATTTGGTGGTAGTACAGTGTTTGAAATTTGATTTTTATTTTAACTTTATATATGATGTTAACTCATATATATTATTATAATATATTAATATATTAGTACATTTGTTGATAGTTCTAGATTAAATATTTATCTGAATTTTCCATTTTCATTTTACTTATTAGTTACATATTGAAGTCTTTTATTCATTATCGGTTTCATTCGTTCATATTTAAATATTATTATCTATAAACACTTTTGTTTCTTCCCTTAATATTTTTTATATATATTATATATTATTATATATAATATTTTATTAAATATAAAAATCATATATTAAATATAAAGTTTACATTAATAGTATCATTGATTTTTGTCATGCTTGTTTTTTCTAATGTTTCTTCTTAATATAACAGTGTATTTTCATTTTTAAACCATATGTAGCTATTTTATTTATATTTTAAAACTTATAACTTGATACTATCCGTAAGATTTCCATTAGATTGTTAAAACTTAAAATTTTCAAATAATGTTATACATATATATAGTATATAACTATATTATATAAATACAGTTATTTTGGTCTTTATAACTCTTTATACCATACAGTTCAGTTATTATTACTTAGTCATTTTTATATTATATTATATAGTCTCCTATCACATTACTGTCCATTCCTTCTGTATTGAATCAAGTTAGCTAGTTGTATCTTATATAGTCTTATATTTAAGAAATTATTTTGCTTTTAGGTAAGTTACCTCAATACTTGCTTAATTTGGGCCGTCAGAATATTTTAAATATCAGCATATCGCTAGCTAATGTATTCTAATTATATATTTATAATGGTACTATTATAAAGTCTAAATTTTTCCTATCAATCGTAATCTTATACAATTACCTATTATAATACTAATTCATTAGTTATAATTATAATTATAATGATTATCATTATTATTAGCCATTTATTATATATAATACTTTCATCCAGCTCTTGATAAGGATGGGCTGTACGGATTGGCGGAAACAGTTAAACTCCAAATGAGCTCATATAAAGTAGATTAATCTAGTATTATTAATTATATTGTTATATGAAATCTTTTTATATATATATAATATGAACTTATATATATTATGTACTATAGTAGTTAGATACATGTTTTAGATTTTCGCAAGGGCCACACTTCCTTAATTTAAAAATCACATTAATAATTATAATGTAACTTTAATTTTTTCTATTATACGATATTATAGATGGTACTATATAGTACTGTTATCTCTTCAAGTGCTCTTCTAACTATATCTCTGTCATTATATCATGGAAGGCATATAATATAAACTAATTCTTTGTTCAGGTCAGCTATTTGCGTAGATAGGTTAACTTTTCGGTTTATTTGGGAATCAAAAACTTAGGTCTATAAGAATTTGGTATAATTAAAACAGATTTATCATATAAGGGCTTTAGCCGATTTATTTAATTAAATATTAGTTGGGAGTTCTTTAATTAAAGTACTTAATACACATTAGGGGTGATAGTAGGTTAAATCAGACCACATAATATTTCTTACTCTCTCTCACTTATTCATCGGCTGTTTAAAATAAGAATATAACTCAATTACTTTCATAGACATATCATGATATATAATTTAGTATATTTAATAAAAAAATATATAATAATTACATTTATTAATTTAATCAATATAATTGAATATTGTTTTAATTAAATAATTCGGTACATCATAATATATATATATATATGATATTATCACATACTATACACCCCCAACTTTCTTTCCTCTACGCTGGTTAAATATATATAATATAATTATATTTAATATATATATAGTAAATTATCAAAAACACATTCATTACTCCCATACCTTCGTATCTTTCTTCATTTCTTCTTATAAAGACACTCCCTGTTTTCTTAGTCTAAGTGGTTTATAACTTTAAATACGCAGAATGCAATGACTGCTACATAGGGAACAAAACGATGTGGCTCCTGACTCACACGATGGATATGTAATACACCTAGGACTTTTTATCCTATTACATCCTGCCTCTTATTGCAATAATGTCTTGATTCTCATTTATGGTCTGCTTGAAGCCTCATTTTTTTTATTTTAAGGCTATGAAATTGTGTAAAAGCATTTGATATTAGGAAATGCTGTTTATTTTTATTGCTTAACATCATTATTTGGAATTGTATAACTAGTTTTGATTTATACCACTGATTACAGTTACATTGCTATTATTTGTATCAGATTTGGCCATCACTCTAAACTTGCTAGTTTTTGCTTCATTTCATTTACCTACACGTCAACCTTTACAACTCAAGTGAAAACTCCATCTGCTGCAAAAAGATCTTTATTCAGAAAATTTTCTTCACAAATCTCAAATATAAATAATTTTCCTGAAAACAATTACTACCCTTTCATTTACCACGTAAAGCTACTGCCATTTCCTGACACTGCACCTAACCCTAGGTAATACCCATCCCAGTAATCATGCAACCTTCTTCCTAGCTTTATTCAATCTTCTGAATCAATCTCCCTATAATTCTGCTATTAATCTTCTGCTTCTCAAGTGTCTATATTCATTTGTTACCCACATGCACAAGTCACATTGAATCAATCATTTGTAGAATAATCTTTATCCTATCAACAGATACACTCACCTGAGGGACCTGGAATACATACTCTCAAGACGTTTCTTTTTATTCTTATTTTTGAAAAGTCTATCTACGGTAGTAATCATAGAGTTGGCGTTTGCATTTTATAGTCTTAATAACTTACGAAGACTCGATGGGAAAATTTTTAAACTTTGAGGCTGTATGTTTTTTTTTTTTTTCTAAAGAAAGAAATTCAATTATCATTCTTTCGTTTTTTTTTTTTTTTTTTTTATACATCATGTTTTTTCTTTTTAGAATGTTATATATAATTCTTTCTGTGCCTTTTAAAATGCCAAAACAACTATTATTCATGGTTTCTAAGAAAATTTTATACTCAGTCTTCCATCTCATTGCAGGAATTTCTATTTCCTAAGAGACTGCCATGTTTAATTTTTTTTTATCCTTCTTATTTTTTTTTTTTTTTTAGGCGTATATATAATCGCATCCTCATGATTTTTAATACAAGTCCAAATTTCGGCAGATGCTTTTTAACTTTCTCCGCAGTTAACTTTTCCTCATCAACTATGAAGTCATCGATGTATGACTTAGTCCCCTCTCTCTCCCCTCTCATACTTTTCTCTTACCACCCCTAGAATATTTATCATTATTCATGTCATGTCAAATAAAAATTCCTCCCCCTATATATCTCCAGCGGATGCTTCTGCAAACTCTCATCAATTCTAATTTGAAATTAGGCTGACTTAAAGTCAACCAATTTCTTACCATCACTTATCCTTCATCATTTCCGAATCGATTCCTTGCAGACCGCCACCTCATAAGTGTGGCATATTACATATTCGTTCAATTCTCTGTAGTCCATCTCTGTTCTCACCTTTCTCTTATTTTCTCGTTCCACCGTCATTAATGGAAGTATCCCTCTTTATGTACTCCACATCAACATAACTAGAATTCCCTCATCAATCCAATTACCGATTTCTTGTGCAAATTTCTTTCTTGTATCTTCTTTTATCGACCTTCCATACATTCCAACCTTGTCCTTTAGCGCAGGCTTTCCCTTCTTCCACTTCTACTTCACAGTCCAATGCTTCCCGTCGAATTTTCCAGAAATATCACTATCCTCAATATTCAATTCCTTTTCATTATTTCGTTTTCCATCTATATCACCAATTTTCTCTCTCCGATTCCCGCTAAAGGCTTTCTCTTCGTTGATAAAAACTCCCCAAAACTTCCTGATGACATCTTATCGAATGATTATTTTCACGTTCGCCATTAGGTTTTCCATCACTACCATCTCAAATTTCTTTCTTTCTCCACCAATCTCTATACACACCTCACAATTCCCATTATTATCAACTTTCCTTCCTTTAAATGCAACTATTTTCTCTCTTCTTATATCTAACTATCGACTTCAAGCAGCCATAATTCACTGCACCTAACAATCGTTTACCGTTCAACTTAATTTCTTTCAGAGGAATGTCTGCCCATGAAGTCATAGGGCTGATTTCGGCACAGCAGCCCCCTCCAGTTCGTTTCCAGAAGTTCTAAGTTTGCATTCTCTTGCATAGTGTCCTTTACCACCGCATTTGAAGCAAGTTAGATATTTTGTTCAACCCATTCTGCATTCTCTCCTAAAATGAGGTCCTCCACACGAGTAGCATTCAATATTTCTTTCTTTCTCTTTTCTCCTCCCGGCGATCCCGCAGAAGATATACATTTTATTGACGTTGAAATTGCTCTCGCTCTCCGTAATTTTTTTCCTTTTCAAACTCCTCTACATTCACCATTGCACGAATTTCCCTTGCAAAGTTTTGTGGCAAATCGTTTACTAAAGTCCGCCTTACGATTACCTCGGTGCTCAATCTCAGACATCTTGCCAATCTTCTTATGTCGGTTGCATAAACATCCATTGGCTCTCCCAGCCACCTCTTTTGAAAAACTTTTTAAAGGTCACGAATGGGTTTTTACCAAAAATTTCTAATTTTTGCTTCATCTTTTCTGATTGGCTTTTATTCTCCTAACTAATCTCGAGGAAGACTGCTAGCGGCTCACCTTCAAGCAGCATTGGCAGGACGAGTTCCTTATTCTTAATTTTTTGAAACCGAAGAGCCATCTCAACATTATGGAGCTATATGAATCTACGTCTCCTTCTCCCGTAAAAGGTTTGATGACGTCAATAATTTTTAGTCCATTCTACGTCAGCTTCTCCCGTAAAAGGTTTGACGACGTCAATAATTTTTAGTCCATTCGTTGACATGCTGCATCTCCTCTTGCTCGGATAGCTTGTAGGTATGGAAAAAATCACTCCAGATGAGATCTTTAATAAGAAAAACAAATTTCTTATATACTAATTCAACGATGCCTATATAAATTGCTCTGACTTCACATGTGAAGGTCCATTCTGACGATGTTTAGAAATACCACATTTTGTATTTTAGCAAGTGCACGGTCTGCCTAATTATCTGATTATTTCGCAACAACAGCCTGATTTCCATCTTTTCTTCTGTTTTTTTATGCTCGTACCCTATTTCATCTATATGAAATAGATTTGCTCGCAAGTTACGTGGTCATGTGGTGTATAATTTAAAAAATCCATCAGGAGTACATCGAACCATCCCAGATGTATCATCATTTTGCACACCATTATGATCTTGCACATATATATATATATGAGCGTAGTACTGGTGTAAGTATGGTATAGTGCGTTGTTGTTCTGAAGAGTTGTGGAAGTTCAATGATTTCTTAGTCTAGAGTATTATCATTTAACATATTGAGTATACAATCTGCCTGTCTATCAACTAACTAAATCGTGAACGGCTGTACTCACTTATTACCATATGTGATATGACGTCTAATACTGGATAGTGGAAGTTAATCTCGTTCGAGAAGATATCATTGCGAGCTGCATTCTAAGATTGCATAGCAATTATTATATTAGCTTGACTTCAGTTCTACCTGGGTTAATACAGTAAAATATCTATCCAATTTTCCAGACAACAATCTGTCGTATCTACGTTACATTTGATTAATCAGTATGCGGTTTCTAGCATAGAGAGGAATAGTTTCTGCACGTTATTTCATATCTCTATTGCGGTGTTTTTATCCATAATATAATGAGTTAATAGTTTTATTCTGAAAATGACTTCAGGTTTTCTAATCTGTACTTCGAATGATGTATGATTTCACCTAGCCTTGCAATCTGTTGTATTGTAGATGAATTGAGCGCTATTAAAAATAATATCGGCTCTATTGTTCGTCAGAATGAGAGAATGAACTTCTAAGAATATTTCAAAGCAATCTGCTGAACGAATTCAGTTGGTGTGCTCTCATATTAATATATGCAAAAACGGCTTTAATTCCAACACGCATTAGGCAAAAACACGATTCTAACCTTTTACCCGATGAAATAACCTAACCGATAACGATTCAGAATGGTACAGAAAGTAACCCCCTTCGAATTCAGATCCTAATTTTCATTAGCACAGCTCTTGAAATATGCCGGTGTTTTCAAAAGCACTATTGTCTGCAATTTCTCACATATTTCGCAACATGTCCATTCTACTTTTTAATTAAATTCTGTACCAGTTTTGAAAGGCAAGAGGTTTTTGTTACCTATATCACTATTATATGCTCAAACAGGATTGGCATGTGCCTTATCGTATAGGTAGATGGGCGGGGTAGGCTATAGCATGTAATTTCTATTGAGATAATGTGGTGTACACTCGCCATTCCACAAACAGTTAGCTCGACCTAAAACCGAAGCAGTTTCGTTCATCTAGTTGACATAGGATAGTGGTCTTGGAGTCGTCGTGGCCGTAACAAGACTGCAGAGAACCTATATTATCCCACGAAAGATTCGATATGTCAACTCTTGAAGAAGCCTCCCATATTCACGACTACTGTCTTCACGTCTTAGACTGGCCTTTAATTTGGGTGGGTATGTATTAGATGCTTACTAGAAAATTTTAATAACTTAAAGATTTAAAATATAATAAGTGTTCAATGTTTGTTATTCTTTTTCATTATTCTATTAATCTTGTTCAAAGATAATGATTGTTTTATTATAGATTGATGGTATTTTTTTCAATTCTTCGCAGTATGTGGCAGCTGAGAGACTAGAGTAAACATGCTAGCATATTACATGATTGTTGGTAGTTTAACAGGTACTGGTCATTTGTTCGAGGGTTTATGGGGATTTGCGGAATTCTTTTAGTGAGTAAGTACTTGAATCAAATCTGACAACTTACTTGAATGATATCAAATGTTAAATATACTATAAATCTAGCATTACAAATTAATTTATATGATCTATATTATACTTACTATATTATATTATTCTTTATATCTATTATATTATTTGATATATATATATATAGCTTATTATATATATATATATTGTGGCGGTTTGGCTATGGGGCTGCGACAAATGATGAGTCAAGACCGGACGATAAGCATTTATCTGCGTCAGCTCTCTCTTTCCTCATCTATGTCTTCAGCTTAGTGGTTCTCTGACTACTTACTCCTTTATTTATGGTGACCTTCGGATGACATCGCGTGGTGACACGCCCACTCCTCTTCCCATCATCCGCTTGTCTTCAGTCTACTAGGTGGTTTTCCCAGCGACGCTACCCCCTTCCGTCTTGGTTGACCACCGGAGTGTTACTTCGTGTCCCCTGGATGTGGTACCACACACCAGCCAGCATCCCTTTTGCTCTGCATAGTGTTCGCTCTGTGGTAGATTTCGTTTAGAGTGTTTGTTTTAACCCATCTGTTCACTATCGCTGCATAACATTAATCAAGTTTTTTTCTGCTGGGCGCCTGCTCGAATTCGGTTCTCATCCCTGTAATATGCCTGTACTTGTCTTCTCACTGCAATGCGTGCGACCACTGCCGTTAAGAAAGTAACAGAACGTGCTTCGAAAAAGCCTTCTCAAAGTGGCTTCTAAATGTGTGCAATCATCCTAAGCTTCTCAATCGACATTGCTGACAAAAACGTCCTTCTCAGGTTGCGCAGAGCGGAAGTGTGCTGCGCGGCAATTGTCACTTGGGGGATGTTTCTGTTGTGCGTTTGAGTGAAGGTGGGCTGCGCGAACCGCAACGTCCGGTAGTTCCAGGACGAAGCCCTGCCCGTAAACCACAATTCATTCGCGTACATACGCTCACCCTTTCAACATCATCATGTTTCAGCTAATGAAGGGTTGAGTTCTTCAAAACAGCTGACCTGATAACCCTCATATTGTGACCTAAAGTGACTAGTGGATTTGATGCCTCGCAGCTAGTTGTCAGATGTGGGGGGGGGGGGTGCGGATTGGTGTGGGGGGGGGGTGGGGTGGGAGTTTTCTGTGGCGTCTGGGGATAGGGTGCCGACACAACCGACGTTCGCAAGAAGCTCTCGGGACTTAACACACCAATCCCATTCGGCGACAAGCTCACCGACTATTTCCTCATCTGAGTCTTTCAGATAGATGATGGTGGTGTCTTTCACAGCGACAATCAACCTCTTCATCATTGGTAGACTACCGTGAGGACATTAGATGTCACTGGAGTGACACACAAACTCCAGCTCAGCTATGCCATCTTCTATCAAAGTTGTTCGCCGTGGTAAGAACACTTCGTATGTAGAGTCTGTTTTTACCACAATCTGCGTTCAAGCCATTCGCGTGCATTACATATTTAAGTTTTTTTCCCTGGCTGGTCGCTGCCGATTCGGTCTCTGTAATTGCTGTACTTGGATGCGTCTCACTGAGTGCAGACCAACTGACACGTAAAGTACAGAGTAGGTCGATAAACTTATCATGGCTTTAATGGTGCCACCTAGCCTCATCTGATCAGCATTGACCGAGCGTCCTTCTCAGTCGCAGAGCGGAGTGTGCTCGCGGCAATTGTCACTCGGCGGGAGTTCTGTGGTCTGGTGGAAGGCTGCGACCCCGACCGATGATCAAAGCAGCCACCAGCGGGACGAAACGCCCAATTCAATTCGTCGAAACGCTCAATCTCTTCAACATCATCTAGTCTTCAGCTAATGAAGGATGGTTCTTCTAACAGGACCAACCCCGTTCATATTGGTGGACCCCAGTGACTAGTGGAGATGTGCTCGCTGCATTGCTCACTGGGGGGAGTTATCGTGGCGCTGAGTGGAAGGGGCTGGCGAACCACACGATTGATTCGAAAGCAGCCCCCCGCGGACGAAACACCAATGCAACGCGACAGGAACGCTCACTCTCTTCAACATCATCTATTCTTCAAATTGAAAGTGGCTATTCAACAGCGACCATAACCCACTTCAATTGTGACACACCGGAGTGACTAGTCTCAACTGGAGTGGCACAACAAAACACCACCAGCATCCCAATCTTCTCTCAAGTTGTTCGCCGTGTGTAAGCACACTTCTTTGTAGAGTTTGTTTTACAACAATCGTTCAACTTCATTATTTTATATACTTAAGTTTTTTTCTGCTGGCGCTGCTGCGATTTCGGATCATCCTTAATTGCCTGTACTGTGCTTCTTCACTGAGGGCAACCAACGTGCACGTAAGAGTACAGAGTGGTCGATAATCTTCTCATGAGCTTTAATGTGTGCCACCTGAGCTCTGCATTCTGATCAGCTGACGACGGTCCTTTCCAGGGTGCGCAGAAGGGAGTGTGCTCGCGGCTATTGTCACGGCGGGAGTTCTGTGGCGTCTGGTGAAGGGGCTGTGCGACACTTACGATGATCAAAGAGCAGCCCCCGGACGCACGCCAATTCATCGCGGAACACGCATCTCTTCTATTCAACAACATCTTAGTCCTTCGAGCTATGATAGGTGGTTCTTCACAGCGACATAAACCCTTCATATTGGTGCACCACCGAGTGACTTAGTGCACTGGGTGCAACAACAAACGCCAGTCATCCCACTCTTCTCATCAAGTTGTTCGGCCGTGGTAAGAGTACATTTCAGTTCTAGAGTTTTTTGACACAATCATTACAACGCTGCATTACATTTAAATTCAAGGTTATTTATCTGCTGGGACGCTGCTCAGATTCGGTTCATCCTGTAATGCCTGTACTGTGCTCCTACTAGCAGTGCAGACCACTGCACGTAATAGTACATTGAGTGTCGAAGCCTTGCTCAGTGGCTTTTAACTGGGTTGCACACCTGGCTTCATTTCTGAACAGCTTGATCCAACGTCCTCCAGGTGCGCAGAAGTGGACGTCTCACGGGCATTAATGTCAGACTGGGGGAGTATCTGTCGGCGTCTGGTGGAGAGGGGGCATGCGTACCCAATTCACCTGATCGAGTCCAAGCATGCCCCCCGGGACAAGCCAATTCATCGCTAAAATCTCAATTTCTCTTAACATCATCTGTATTCAGCAATAAAGGTTGGTTCTCAGACAAACTACTTAACCTCCCTTCTAATATATTATTATAAATATTATAATATAATATTTATTATAATATATATAATATATATATAATAATAATATAATATATCTATATATATATATATATAATATATATATATATATATAAGGGATACACCGGAACCAGGTTCCGGCCGGAACGTCGATTTTTTTTTAAGTTCTGGTTCTGGCCAGGAACTAACTTGGTTCGGGTGACTGACCATTTTCCACCTCTTTTTCCTATTTGAACCATAACTCAAAAAGTATTAAAAATACAAGAATATGCATTCTGTAGATTTTGAACAGTACTGATTGGCCTAAAAGACTAAACTATATCAGTAGTGAAATTGTAAACTATTAAAAAGTTATTTAAACATTTGTTTGTGTCTCAAAAAATTGCATTTTTCACCCTTTATATATAACATAGTGAATATAAAAAAAAAATATACATAATAGAAAGAACTTTACTTAAGTAAACGTATGTAGAAAGGTCTTAGCTGCAATAATATAATACTAGATGGGTACTATTTAAATAACGTTAAGTTATAGCAAGGTCAAGCCATGGGGTGACTTTGACTGGGGGGTGCCTTTGATTTCTGGGGTCTTTGACCTGCACAAATATGGCTTCATATACCTATGGGTGCCAGTATATTATCATTAAATTATAAAATAATGTAATTGCTTTTATGTTTTGTTTTATTTTAATTTTTATTTTATTTCCTTTATTTTTCAGACGTACCGTAGGTATATTAAAAATCAAAATCTACTAGGATACGGTAAATTAAAATTAATGCCTACTAAATAAAAAAACAATTAAAAAATAAATTAATTTAAAAGCATAATAAATCCGTACCACACCTATTAAAAATGCCAAGAACCTACAAACGAAAACCTGGAAGCATGAGATACATTGATTATCAAGATAATACTTTGCAGGATGCCATTGATGCTGTAACTAAAAAGAATATGTCCATTAACAAAGCAGCAAAAATGTTTGGTGTCAGCAAAGACACCTTAACCCTTTCCCAGGGGTTGTCCAAAATATAATAGGCTCTCCGAATTTTTCAGTTTTAGCGGTTGTCCGATTTTTAGGTTCTTCTTCAATTTTTATGTTACGAAAAAGGGGAGAGGTTAATTTTTAGTCTCTTTACAAAATAATGAAGAATTTATGAGGAAAATCATGTTGCAACGTTAAATTTGATAAACTGGCCAATTGTTTTTTTGCTAAAAATTAGTCCTTCTCTTTCTCTCTAAGAATGTGTCTCTCTAAGAATTGGTAATATTTCGTATATAGAATAAATAAATTATATATTAGTATATATAATATATTTTTATATAATAGTATATAATATATATATATATATATAATATATATATATAATATATAATATGTTATATATATAATAGGCTATATAATTGTGCTATTTAATTTTAGGCTTATTATATGTAACTTGTAATAATGGCAATATAATGACCCTTACTGCAAGACAATTATCAAGAGGCCATTCGGAGTTAGATCTTAACGATGATATTTCTTAGTACTATTGAGTGTAATGATCTGAAGTTTCAGGATAAGTGAAAGTGATAAACTATGTTGATGATGACAACTTTGATAATGATAATGAATCTATACCATTGATGATAGAGGAAGATGACGAAGTTGTTCCAGTGGTCTGATTCTGCTCTGGTGGACAGAAGCCATTATCCTTTTACTTCTAATTCTGGTGTCAAAATTCATTTAGAAAAAACAAAAAGTCCTATAATGATTTTTGAATCGTTCTTTGAAGGGGACATTATTTGTACTATAGTTGAAGAGACAAACAAATATGCTGAAAAGGTAATCGAAGAAAAGCGTAGGTCAGGAAAAATGAGAAGGAAAAGTCGTGACCTTCTGTGGAAGCCTACAAATGAAGAGGAGATGAGGGTGTTTATTGCTCTAGTTATTTTTCAAGAATCATACAGAAACCTAATATAGATTTTTACCATTCAACAAATCTTCTTTTGCATACTCCTATTTTTGGAACAATAATTGCTAGAGATAGGTTTAAGTTAATTCTCAAATATTTACATTTTTCATCTGAAGAAAACTCAAATGATCCACAGTATAAGTTTAGGAAAATTCTCGAACTCTTTGTGAGTAAATTTAAAACAAATTATATCCCTGAACAAAATACATATCAATTGACGAATCTCTCCTTCTATGGAAAGGAAGACTACGATGGAAGAGATATATTCCTTTAAAACGAGCTCGATTGGTATGGAGATGCTTTTATACTCGGAAGCTACAATCTGGATATGTGTGGAATTTGCGGTATAATACAGGAAGAAGGAGACCGTATTCGCATGTGGTATTCCATAAGGCCTTTCTCGAGCTGACCTGACAATAGTTTTCTGAAAGATTGTCTTCATTTTTATGTGAACCCTCATATGATAAAGGATATTGTAATAGGGATGGACAATTTTTTATGGATTCCCGGCGCGAATTATTCAACAATTTGACTTCAAGAGCAACGATGCAGGTTGGCACTGGGTTTCGATTTAAAGAAAAGGATTGTTCACCTATGGTATGCAGTGAAGAAGCTCAAAAAGGAGAAAATATAAGAGCGCAATTCTTTGGAAAAATCATGCATCTTAAATGGAGGGATAAAAAAATTACGTTAACATGGTTAAGCAGACTCTATGAATAGTTCTATGGAACGTGTTACTGTAGGTGCTAAATGAATGTCTTAAACCTAACTGTATGCATGAAGTATATAAAAAGATCTATATGCAGGTGTAGATTTTAATGGATCAGGGATTTAGTAGTCTGAACTTAAATAACACAAAAAACTAAAAGAAAAATTACAAAAGTTTTTTTTTTAACATTTGAAGAACTCTGCATCAATACTGCCACTAGTATCTACATAAAAAAAATGATGGTAGAAAACACTCCTGGGAATTTAAACTACAACTAATAGATGAGATACTTGAAAAAAACATCTCTAGAAAGTTTAATTGGTCACGCAAAAGTTGCAGTTACTTTAGGAGAAAACCCATGCCGTCTAACAGGTAGACACTCTTCTAAGCACATTAAAAATAATGCTGAAAATCAGAAATAGCCAAAGATGTAACTTTTGAGATCAGCAAGAGAAAGTTAGAAAACAGTTTATATCATAGTAATATTTATTAAGTTCCCCTTTGTATCATTCCATTGATTCACACTGATACATACCGATGCAAGATTACAGAGTAAAGAGTCAGACGAATTGAAACGAAATCAACTTAGAGGGTGGGAGGTGGTAAACATACTCCACGTCAAGTCTTGGGACATCTAAAAACATTGTAGATGTCAATGTGAGTGACACCTCAAACTATATATTTATATATATATATTATATTATTATATATATAATATGATATTATATATATATATATAATTATATAAATTAATATATATATATATATATAATATATATATAATATATAATATTATATATATATAATATATATATTATATAGTATATAGTATATATAATATATAAAGTAGGTATAATTATATATTATATATATAATATATATATATAATATATATAGTATATAATATATATATATATAATTATATATATGATATATATATTTTAACTAGACCAACGATGCCATTGAATTTATTGCAAAAAAACAAATATTCTTGCATACATTATATTTTTAGTAGAAAACGAAATACATGTTTAGTAACAAGCGGAAAGCCTAAAATAAGGTTTACTCCAAAACACTAGAATGCGGGAGGGCCTATAAAAAGGACGGAAGTGAGCAAGGAAAAAAAACGGATGTCCTATTTTTATAATGAATGAAAACAAGCGGCAGGTCCTTTTTCTAGGCGATTTTAAAATTTGTAAGCTCTATGAAAGACACTGCCGCTGAGAAGGGGTTAATGAACCGTATTCATGCCAAACATGAAAAGACAATTGGATGTCAGAAAGTTCTTTCTGAAGATGAGGAAAACATCCTCGAAAAGAGATTGCTTCATATATCGATTTAAGATACATTGTTAAAGTTACCTAGACATAGAGAGGAGAACCATTGAAAAGTTTTCATTAAACATGCCAGGTGAAGGGTGGTGCAAAGGATTCCTCAAGCGGCATCAAAGTGCATATCGGCGACTATGCAGTGACAAAGTTTTCAAGAGCGAAAGTGGGAAAAAGCATACTCAAGTCTTATCATGCAAACTTAAAAACTGAACTTGCAGGTATTCCCCTTCTAATACATTTAATTATGATGAGACTAATTTAGCTGATAAAACCAATGCAACTACACTATTGTTTAAGAAAGGAGTTAAACATCCAGATCGAATAATTAATTTCACCAAAGGTTGTGTGACAGTGATGATGTGCGGAGCAGCCGTTTGGGACTCTCCTTCCACCCTTCATAGTGTACAAAAATGATGTATTATATTCAAATTAGACATTAAATGGACCAAAAGGGGAGTCCACGCTGTACTAAAACGTGTTGCATTGGTGGGGCACATTTCCACAAAACTACTAGCGATGGTTTGACATGGCAGCATTTGAAAATGGTTTATTGAATTGCTTGTTTCCCATGCTGAGAAGCTTCCTGGTATAAAAGCAGTGATAGGAGCCAACCTCAGCTCACATTTTTCCTTATCGATACTTCAGATTGCAGAAGAAAACAATATCAAATTTTTATGCTTACCCTCTAATTTTACACATCTCACGCAGCCTCCAGATGTTGCTTTCTTTAGACCAATGAAGGTTGCTTGGAAACTCCTTGACTTTAAAATATTTCATCAGAATAAAAAAGCATTGTGGATAAACTTCACTTTCCTTCATTGCTAAATTTTTTTTTGGATCATCCAAAATTCAAACCAAAAATTAAAGATAACCTCATAAGAGGCTTTAGGACTACAGGTATCTACTCTCAAAATATTGAGCCACTTCTAAAAAGTATTGAAATGGGTACAGAAACTGCACCTGACCAAAATATACAGTTAACAACATCCTCTCCTAATGCCTCTACCAAACTCAACTAAATGTTTGCTTTCACTAATTTTAGTAATATATTAATTAAAAGATGAGAATTTATACGGAGAATGACTTAAACAAGAAAGGTTTACTCTTCATTTGAATGACGATTATTGTAAGTTTCGATCAAAAGATTTGCACCAAGAAGTCAATCTTACCCGTAAAAGCAAGGTAGGTTAGATTTTAAGCAATTGAATTTTGTAAAGCTTAATTACACAAATCAGAAAAAGAGCAAATGTTTTCAACTCTTGTAGAAAAAAGTGAGTGAATCGTTTCGAAGTAAAATGTTTAAACTCTTTTGTCTTGGTGTCAGAATTGGTTGGTAGCATTCTCTCCGGGTGTCAGATTAAGACTGCCTCAATAAATAAATAAGAAATATATAATAACGATAGTTCTTAAATCCTTCCCGCCCAGAATGACACCTGACCTTTAATTGGAAGGGTATTATCGATAAAAAAAACTTATTCCGAGGTCCACAGAGGAATCAGGATCCACTAGACGTTGTCTGGCTGCTACGGCAGCTCTGCAAATGGAACGAGTTCAACATGCACCCTGATCAAAAGTGGCAGGCGACGTGTCTCTGTGGGAATGACTAGGAACATTATATGATGGGGAAGAACTTTCACTGGTTCTAGACTCGCTCTAAACCAATGATATCTCCAGTGGGTGAAGATGCTTGACGAGTACAAATTGGGCCTTGCAAACACTTATCGCACCTTATTGTCGTCGCTATTGAAAAGTTGTGAGACAATGCCCATCTGCCAAAATGGGAGATCTTTGAAGAAACTTTAAATAAGTACCACGTCATTAACCTTGACGGAATTTTCACATTTTGTTTGGTAAAGATCTTGACGTGGTTTCCTTGAGATCAATTATATTTTAGCGAGTGCTTCTGATAAATCCACTCTTTGGGTGTTATGCTTGTGCTGAGTAAAAGACTCCAATAAAATATAATTTTATTACCCCCACAACAATTGACATGAAATTTTGCACAAAATAAAGATTCAATTCCAGAGAATGAACGAATCCCAGACTGAAAGTAGAATAAACATTATAAGTTTGGGTCATGAAAATTAAAGTGCATGTTGATTGATAAGTATTTAGCGATATTAAAGACATATCAATAAATATCTCATGATGTTCACTGACATGTTAAATATTGCGACAGTGAAAAGGCAAATAATACGGTCTGCATATCAAATAAGGTCTATAGCCTTATTTGGAATGCAAAACCCATACTATGGTAAATGCATATTGTATGCGATAATTATTAACATAAGATGCATATGAAATGAATATAGAGATAATCACTAACATGCCCTATGTTACAAAATGGTGAAAACAATACCATATTCTTGCCTTCCAAGTAGCACACTGTCTTGATCAAAATGCAAACTTATGCTAGTGCAAATAAAAATTTTGGCAACGTTTTCCATAAGGCCGAGGCCGGGGGAGAGGATGAAATAATTTAAATAGTTTTTCGCATTAGGTACACTTGAACCTAAGCTATTTGTCAAGAGTTAAAAGACGATTAAAACAATATAATATTAGTAATCGATCTATGCTACCACGAAATATGTTTTAGCATAAATTTTTACCACAACAATTTTATAAACATGTTTAAATATTGTATTTTCCACTGCGCTTCTATTAACGCGATTTAGAGAATTGTATTTACCACTGCATATATATATATATATATATTATATATATATATATAAGTTATATTATTAAATATATATAAATATTATATATAATTAAATTTTTATATATATATATATATATAGTATATATATATTATATATAATATATATATGTAGGAATATATAATAGATATATATAAATGTATATATAAGTTATATATAATATTATTGATATATAATAATAGTATATATATAATATAATATATATAAATATTATACGTTTAATCAAGAAAATTTACCAATCCACCGCTTAGTCTTAAAGAATATATTATATATGATATATGTATATATATAATAGATATATATTATATATAGTATACATATATATATTATATTATATATATAATAATAATATATTAAGTAAAAAAAAGAAATGAGATATATATATATATATATAGGTAATATATATAGTATATATAATATATTATATAGATATATAAATATAATAGTATATAGTATAATATATAATATATATATATATATTATATATTATATAGTATAATATAATAAGTATATAATAATAATAGTATAATAGTATATATATATATATATATATATATATATTATAGTATATATATACATATAGAGTATAATATGATATATATATATTATATATATATAAGTATATAATATATATAATGATATAATATTAATTATATATTATATATAGTATAATTTAATATATATATATATATAGAAGTAGAAGTATAGTATATATATATATAGATAATAGTATAATTATAAGAGTATATATATATATATAAAATATAACATATATAGAAGTATAAGAATTATATATATATATAATAGAGATAGGGAATTATTATATAGGAAGTATAGTGAATTATAATGTATATAATATAGTATATATATAGTAAGTATATATATATATATAAAAATACATAGTAACTGAAATGAGTCTGAAAATCTAAATATGGAGTGTATATCTCTTTTTATAACATACAGTATCGACATATATTATCATAAGTAATATAATCTACTTAATGTACCCATATAATATACGGTATATATAAATAGTATATTTATGAGATAATATATATATATATATATATATATATAGTATAGTATATATATTAATAGAGATATAAAAAACATATATGAAATTAACTTTTATATTCTAAAAATATAATTATATAGAATATATATATATAATTATATAAATAATATTATAATATATAAGAAATAGTATATATAGATATATATATGAATATATATAGAATTAATTATATATATATATACTATTAGTATATTAATAACGTATAATATATATATAATAGTATAGATATAATATAATATAGAGATATATATAGAAGATATAAGATGGGAGAAGAGAGAGGAAGATATATATGATAGTAGATGATCGTAGTAAGAAGATGAATAGTGAATATGATATATGAACTCGGAAATAACTTCATTAAGGAAACAGATGATTAAACAGACGATTAGCTGTATAGTTTATAATATAAAAGAAAAGCTGGTCTGAAACCTCATAAATCCATAAATGAATGTTATACCTCTTCATTTAATCGTTACTTTACCTACCACTTTAAGAATAAATATTTTTTTATTAATTGTTTGTTTTCTTTTTTTGTTTTCCTTTTATCTACTTTTCTTTTTTATTAATTGGTGGTGTGTTAGGCATTTCGAGTATATTTTCACGAGTGATATAACTCCATCTTCCAAGTATAAGGGATGAGTAAATTTTCCATGCAACATACAATACTAATCATACATACATACATTACATACATACATAACATAAACATACATTTACATTACATACATACATACATAAATACTACATACAAACATAACATACATAATACATACCATACATACTATATACAACATACATGATATACATACTACTATATACATACCAGTACATACATATATATGTATATTATATATATATATATAATATATAGTATAGTTATATATAAATATATTATATAATATATATATTATTTATATAAAATATATAAATATTATATAGATTAAATTATATATATTATATATATATATTATATATATAAATTATATAATATTATCATATATATATATATATATATTATATAATAATATATAGTATAATATAAGTATATTATATAATAGTAATTATTATAATAAAGTAATAGGATATAGAAGATATAATAATATATATATATATATTATTATATATATATATAATAATAGATATATATATTAATATATGATATATATATATATATTATAATATAATAGATATATTTATATATATTATATAATATATATACCGGTATATATTAGATAAAATATATAATATATATTTCAGTATATATAATATATTATATATATAGAATATAGTATATATATATATATATATATATTATATTATATATATATATATATATATATTATATATATATATATATTATGTATATATATAAGTATATAATTATAATTATTTATATACATAATATAATATAATGTTATATATAAGTATATATATATAATATTAATAATATATATGATTATATATATATATAATACTATATATTATATATAATAAGTATATATTTAATTATAAGTATATTAATATATATATAATATAATTAAATAAATAATGTATATATATATAATGAATAATATTAATATTATAGTAATATATAATAAAATAAAATATATATATATATTATAAATATATATATATATAGAGTATATTATATATATATAATATATATATATATATAATATATCTATATATATATAAATAGTAATAAATATTATATCGATATATTATGATATTATATATATATATATGATATATATATGTATAATAGATGTATAATATAATATATATATATAGTATATTATATATAATATATAGATATTTATGGCATATATAAATATATATATTATATATATATATATATAATAGTAATATATATATATATAATATAATTATAGTAATATATATATATATACGGGTATATATAATATATATATATTATATATAGAATAATAATGTAATAATATATATAATGATATATATATATATATAATAATAATATATAATAATATATTATATATATAAAATATACAATATAAATATATATATAAAGTAATATATATAGATATAATATATAGAATTATAATATTATATATATATTATATATACACATACATTATATATTATATATACACACACACACATAAATATATATACCACAACACACACACACACACATATAATAGTATATTATATATATAAAATATGTATAATAAAAAATAATATATATATATATATAATATATATAAATATATATTATATATAATAGTATTATATATAGATATAATATATATATATTAAGATATAATATAGATATATATATATATATATATATATATATGAATATAAAGATAGTATAAGTAATATATATATATATATATAAAATTATATAATAATATATATATATATAGTATTATGAGTATATATAATAATATATATATATAATATATAGTAAATATTATATATTATGTAGATATATATATATTATATATATATAATAATGATATTATATATATACTATAATATAGAGATATAATATTATAAATAAATAATTGGAATCCATGTATAACAATATATTATTAGGTAAATATTTAATATATATAATATATATATTATGATATATAGTATATATATATAATATATATATAGATAATTTACATTATATAGTATAGATATAATAATATATATATATAATAAATATTAATTATAATATATATTATATATAGTTATTATAGACACCACAAATAATAGTAATATATCATATAAATGTATACATACTGATATTTGTAGGCAAATATCTAATATTAAATATAAATATATATGTAATATAGATATATATATATAGTATATATAAGTATATATATATAAAGAATATATATTACTATATTAGAACCACAAATAAGTGTATAATCAATAATCTTTAAGATATATGAGAGATATATAAAGTAAAAGAAATATAGTATAGTATAATGTAATGAAAGGTATAATATAGAGTAAGGGTAATAATATAGGTATGAGTATATAGGAACATTTACAAAGGATGCAAGTGATAGGCTGACATAAACGAGTTAAATACATAATAGTAAACAAAGACTGGATTTTTGTTCTGCTTAGTAAGTCGTAGTTAGAATAGATATAAACATATAATAATATACAGGTGATTTTGTAATTTGCCCAAAAGAATTTAAACAAATACTGTATTGACAATAATATAATAATAATAATAATAATAATAATAATGAAAGTTAGTAAACTAGTAATAGTATATAATTTTCACGTGACATAGATATATATTATATATTAATAAAAGTATATACAATATATAGTAAGTAATATAAGAATAATACCCATATATATATATATATATATATTATATATATATAGGTAATATATATATAGTAATATATATTATTATATATGTAAGAGATATATACTATATGAAAAATATATTGATATGTATAGTATATATATAGTAATATATATATATATATATTATGTAATATGATATAATAGTATATATATAATATATAAGTATATAGATAGATAGTATATTATATATATATATGATATATATATACGATATATATATGAATATATATATATATATATAAGTATATTATAAGTATAGTAATATATATAGTAATATATAATAGACTAATGTAGTATATATAAGATTGGAGATGTGGAATAGGAATGCAGAGGAAAGAGTTGAAAATGTTAGATAGTTTATGAAAATTAATAATAATAGGGGAAAGATGATAATGAAATATATAAAGTTAATATACTTTAGTAATTTATATGAATGATTAATATATGAAAGTTATATAAAACTTTATGTTAATAGAAATATTAGTTATTGAAATGTGAGAAAATATCATAAAATATATATATATATATAGTAATATATATATATATGATAATGGGTATATATATTATTATATATATATTATATATATATATAATTATAATATATATATAATAATAGTAATATATATATAATATATAAGTAAATTATATATATGTATATATATTATATATATTATATAATATATTAGATATAATAGTATATATATTATATATATATATATAGTAATAATAGTATATCTATATATATATATTATATATAAGTTATATATATATAGTAATGTATAATAAGTATAGTAATATATGATATTATATATATATACATTTAAATATATAATTATATATATATATATAATATAGTATATATATGATATATATAGATATTATATATAGTAAGAATATATAATGATATAATGATATATATATTTACGCTTTTGAAAACTAATACTTATGATAGCTTGAATTTTTATTTATATCGCTGCCTTTTTCGCTGAAAATAAGATTATTACTTTTTAATGTAATGTGACATATTTGGAAGAAAATGATTTAGAAATAATGGAAATGTGTTTCAACCTAAAATTTGAAAAGTTATTATTGCATATATTATATTATATATATTTAATTAAAATAATAATATATAGTATATATATTTAATATATAATATTATATATATTTACATAAATATATATAAATATAAGTTATTTATATTTATTACCTATACTATATATATATAGTATATATATATTATATATATATATATATTATAATATATATAATATAATAATATAGATATATATATATATATATAATAGAATATATATATAAGATAATAGTATTATATATTATATAATATAAATATGTATATATATAATATAGTATAGATATATTTATTATTTTTCTAATATCTAAAGTATAAATTGGTATTAATTTGTATAGATAATTAATATATATATGAAATATAGTAAGAGTATAATAATAATAGAAATAGTATTAATAAGAGAGAGAAAAGATGGAGTTGTTATAGTTATAGATAGATATATATAATAAGATATATGAAAGATAATATGATATATAAGAGATAGAGAGAGAGTAATATATATATAATGTTAATATATATATATATATATATGATATCATATGTAGATATATATATGTATTATAATATATAGTAGATATAAAATATATATATATATATGATATATATGAATATTTATATATATATAATAATAGAATAAATAATATATATAAATATATCATATATAATATATAGATATATATATATATTATATATATAATATATATAATATTACTATATATATATATATATATATATATATATATATTATATATATATCATTATTAAAATATATATATTTTATTTATAGTATATATATATTATATATATATATATATATAATATATATAGTATATATATATATATATAATAGTATATATATATATTAATTATATATTATTAGAATATAATATATATATATGAATATGAGATATATGAGAGAGATGAAAGGGATGATAGAAGGTTAATAATACCATATATATATGAATATGATAGTATATTTATAGAAATATATAATAACTGATGAATAGTAATATATATATATTATAAATTATAATATATATTATATATATATAGTTATATAGATAATATGATAGATAGTATGATATATTGATAGATAGGGAAGATGAATAATAGAGATATATTAGTATATATGATGGATTATAATATAATAAGAATAGATGAATAATATATGATATATTTAAGTGGATATATAATAATAGATATATGAATATAGTAGATATGAGAGAGAAAGTATCATATGATATTGATATGAGTAGAGTGATAGAGATGAGATGTGATGATTTAAGATTTCCTTTCGAAGAGAAATGAGACAAGATGAGAGAGTATGACTTACTTGCCTAGGCAGCACAGTGAACAGGGGTCTATTACTGTTCACCGAAGGCTGGCCGATCATCGATGTCATGACTCATTTCATGTGCAACCCGGAAATGATTTTGTCTTTGTATTTAACCATTCATACATATAATACACATAGAGATTTAAAATTTGGCTCCCGTTAATTATAGTAAGATGAGCAAATGGATCTCATTCTCAAGCCAGTCTGTCATTCTCTGTGATAATAAAAAAATTTGATGTGAAAATCTGAGAGATGATATGAACGATTTTTAATTAAAGTAATATAAAGGTATCGGATCCAAGTATTAGGGTTAATTCATATTAATTAAGTACTCCAATTATATTTTAATCTAGCCAATAGATACTCTAAAGTTTATTTAGTGATAATGAATTAATTGGGGTAGGATGATTTAGATTTTAATAAGTAGTTATTTGAGGATAGAGTCATAAAGAAAATGAATACTCGATGTATGACGATGATGCATGTTCTAATATAGATTTTAATAGCTTAATGTACATACTTATATTAATAATTATATAAGTAATATTTAATTACATTAATTAATAAAATAATAAAATAATAATAATAATAATGAATAATTATAATAAATAATAATAATAATAATAATAATTACATAATAATATATAAGTAATAATGATACACTATTTTCTCCTCAAATAAACCTACATATTATTTCTATATCAGGTTAGGTAGAGTCATCGTGGGTCTATTACGTCACCCGAGACAGAACTATGAATTTTCTACTTGTACACAGTCATTTGTCGGGAATCTATAAATTTATTCTAGATTTAGTGTTTTTCGTCGATTCCACAAAGTGACTAGTTCATCATCTATTTTAAATGCTCCTCAGTATGCCAATAAGGTTTGTTTGTTCAACGCGTCTGTTCTACCATTGATCCTAACCCCGTATGCGCGTTTTTAGCAATTACTGTGTGCGCCCAAGTTTCTATTATCCAATAACTAAGATTCAGCATATGGCACACAAAAGAATATATCTGAGAAGTTTCGAGTGCCAGATAAAGGTGCCCCAATTGAAAAGATATGGTTTATCTCAATATATCTCTCGCAAGGACTCACTGTGATTCGTCATAGATAAGATGGCTGACATCTACGCCAACGTAATGTCCCAAATAAGATACAGTTGATGTCCCAAATACATAGATTTATGCGTGTTCCCAGCTATTCCAGCTCGCACGGCTCGCTAGGTATCTTGCTTGCGGACATGAGGTAGGTTGCTGCTTTCCTCATAGGTGTATAGTAATGATATACTAATTTGAATATATATATAATGTATTATATACTATATATATATATCTATCTACTATCTATCTATATTCATTCGTCTACTCATACTCTCTTATCTACCTCTCTTCCTACTATATTACCTATTTACTTACTATATACTATCTATTCTATATACCACTATTACTCTATCCTCTCTATATAACTCTATTATATATATAATATTAATATAATAAGTATTAAATATATATAATATATATATATTTAAATTATATATATAATATATAATATATAATATATATTCATTATTCATTATCATTATCTTCTTCTTCTTTAGATATTATCATCTACCTTTTTACTCATTGAAACATATTCACTTAGTTGAGTGAATATATTAAGTGTAAGTGTAGTACTAGTACGTTACATGTCTCGGAATAAGAAAAAGCAAGTTATATATTAGAAAGAATAGGACAATAATCTACGAAAGATATAATAGACTCTCTTAGCCTTAACAGTGTGTTGCCTCTGCGAAAATTATCTTTTTGCTACCATTAATTCAGTTATAGAAACTCGTCAGCAGTCATGGATATAATCTCACATCCCTGAAGTTAGCATCACGGAGAATCGCCAGGTAAACGCCCCCTCCCTGGCGTCACTTTGGTAAAATCGGATCAAGGTAGGGTTCACCCCTGAGCCCTAGGTATGAAGTGCAATAAAAACCATACACCTCTACTATATAAATAACCCCTGACCTATATCCATTCTCACTATCATGTACCTTTTCTTCTACGCCTCTTGCCCTAAACTTATCATTATCTCTCCTGCAGACATCCTATTAACTGACTCATATCCCACTTTTTTCTATCGGTCTCCCAGCAAACGGTCAGTATTCCCATAATTATACACACTCACCACTATACATATTCACCGCATATAACCAATCCCTACTATTTATTACATTATCACTTTCCACTATATGACCAAACCTAATTATGCACTATAAATCATACTTCTTTATTCTACTCGTTTTACCCTCTCTCTTCAACAGCCACATACAACTCTTCTAATACGTTCATTTCCTCTATTTTATCAATTCTTCGTCATCAACCCACCTAACACGCCTCTAAGATATATATATATATATTATATATATATATATATATATATATATATTATTATTATATATATTATAATATATATATAATATATATTAATAATATATATATATATTATATATTATTATATAATTAATTATAATAAATATATATAATTAATATATATATATATATATTATATATTAAATATTATATATTATATATGTATATTATAATATATTATAATATTTTATAATAATGATAATAGGACCTGATAATAGGTAAGTAATATTAATGAATTAGTAAG
Source organism: Trachelipus rathkii (assembly GCA_015478945.1). Classification (NCBI taxonomy): domain Eukaryota; kingdom Metazoa; phylum Arthropoda; class Malacostraca; order Isopoda; family Trachelipodidae; genus Trachelipus; species Trachelipus rathkii. The sequence continues at coordinate 21,598 of JABUQX010074346.1, read as the reverse complement.
TGAAGATAAGAATATAAATGAATATATATAATGATTCTAGAAGGCACTAAGATATATGTATTAAGCTGCCATTAGTTATATATAATATATATATATTATATATAAGTAATATATATAGTATAATATTATATATATATATATATAAGTTTGATAAATATCAAATAAGAGAGAATAGCAGGGGAGTAGTATATTAGATCAATAGACTACCGATCAGTTTTGGTATTATTTTTTTTGTTTAATGTATATATTAAGTTGCTTAATCAGATAATAATAGATACTAACAAGAATTTCAGTGAGTTAACGAGACATGACAAGAACAAAGTTCGAAATTTACGGAAATATATTAGTATAAATTACTTTATATAAAAATAAAAATACAATTTTTAACTATAACAACTGTTGTCAAAATATAGAATATGAATTGATATGAACTGCGGAATTCATAGAGACTAGATATAACTGGCACTATACAGCAATTAAAACCCATAATCTCCATCTAATGTAACTTATGGTTAATCTCAGAAGGCGTATATATACAGACCTACAATCGTGCTAGATTATAACAAAATGTAGTCTAAAAAAAAACTCGAGAAAATGGGAAAAAGATAGAAACCAAAAAAAATATATGGAAAAAATACAAATATTTTAACATAAATTGCATAGGAAATAAAATCTTGCAAGAAGAAATGTTTAATCATGACACTGGTGCAGAAAAACCACATTTACATATTTTGGTGAAATCAACGATAGAAAGCTTGATATTACAAACTGAAATAGTGGTGTAAAAAAAACCCAAGAAAAATAGGGGCTCGAGCCGACGGGGACAGAAGGGAGAGGACGTTCATTCTATTAATCCCGTATTTATAGGGGAGGGGCTGGAGATGAATAACCTACCCGCTACATCATATAAAAATATACTCAATTAAAGAGTATACGGTTGGGATCCGGAGGACACCTCTCTACGTAGTAGAGAGGACTGGAAAATAGTTAACGCTTTACACCTGTTATTGATTTATATAATCAACCCGTGAAGCACGATATGAAGACTCCCGATACTCCTTGCCATCTTTTATGTATATAATAGTTTAACTATACTCTAATATATATATTTATTAGTAGATTATTATCCATTTAATATATTGTTTAAATAAATATAAAAAAAAATAGATAATATAAAATAATATTAGAGTAAACTGATACGGTATATAGTCGTTTTAAAACGTATATAGAAGTGTAATATCCTATATAATTTTTGAATATCATGTCCTATATTAACACAATCTTAAATTGTAATTGTAAGTAATCATATAATACTATTAAGAATAAATATTATAAATAAAAAAAAAAAATAAAAAAAATAAAAAAAAATTACATACAAACTAAAATAATTCAAATCATGTACTTCGGAAGTCTGTTAAATACGAAAAGGTTCTATATATAATATAATTATAATATATATATATATTATATAAATTACTTTATATATTTATAATATATATATATTATATAATAATAATTATAAAAATTATTTAATTAATCAATATTATATAAATTAAATAAATATTTATAAGATATATATAATATATAATTAATATATATATATGCATCATAAGTAACGTCTGTTATAGTACTCGTTTACATTAATGTATCAAAATAAATAACTTATTTATAATGCTACAGTATAATTAAAACAGAATTATTAACAATTATGACTTGGAATATAATGCTGGTCCAATATAAAATGATTTAGCCCTGTGTATATAATGTAAATAAAAAAAAATATAAATAAAAAATAAAAATAATAAATATAAATAATATATATATATAATAAAAATAAAATTTTAATATATTTTATTAATCTATCAATAAACTAGCGAAATATAGTGCTACAAGGCTTGATATCTCAAGGAATTCACCATTGGTGATTTTGGTAAGCCTTCGTCGCTCGGTAAATTATTTTACACATACAGAACGCAGAGATAAAAATGTTTATTGAGAAGAATACAACCTCCTCCTGAAGAGGATCTTCCGAACGGTACATAAAAAAGGTTAGGAATTAAGATGAATAATAAGTATAGTAATGATTGGTATAGAAGGTGAAATACCATATTTAGAGGATCGATACTTATTTATATTATATGGTTTAATCTCTTGTTAAATTATAAATATAAATAAATAAATAAAGACTTTCTATTAAATTATTTAGCTATTATTATACTGGGCAATCCCACACTTAGTAGGGTAGCTCGAGTATCCGAAACGTAGTGAGAATACATATAGGGGGGATAACGTTTCCTATAACCCATGATATGAGAGGGAGGGGCGGAGGAAACTCCCTCGCGACACCCAAATACCGGAAGGCCGGTAGGTTCACTGGAGGACCCTCCCCGGAGGGGATGGGAATATTTATGAGTTCATACCCACGTTAAGTTCCCCGGAATTCCGGGTCCTTGAACTTGAGGACCACCGAGAAATCCTGCCATCGGAATTTGTTCTGTTCCTGGAAATAATAGCTTTTACGGCGTATTCTGTAGTAAAGAGAAATTAAATAAAAGCAAATAATAGAGGATAGTGAAGGCTTTTTATTATAGGTTCTTTTTTTAGGTTGCCTAGAAGTAGGTTCAAAATATTTTTTTGGACATAAAAAAATTTGTCAGACTGAGGAAGTTTAAAATATATATTTGAAAATTTTTTTATTTTTTTTACATTTTCTTATATAAAATTAAAATTTACCCAGGATTCCAAAAATGTATTCCATTTTCCTGTAGCTTATATTAATTAGTTAATTTTTTAGATTTATAATTTTATCATATTTTTATTTAATTATTTTTGGTTGTTTTTTGCTTTCTCGTTTTACATTTCCAGGACAAACTTTGGACCAGCATTTCCAAGTCAATGTAGTTGTTCCGTACAGTTAGCGATACGGTTTATTAACTTTTTTTGCTCAAATAAGCTACAATTAATAGTTATTTAAAAGTATTAAACATTTATATCGACGGACATCTCATATGAACTATGTTAACGCAGTAACCCATTTGATATTCTTTAGCTTATTTTCATAAAAATTATTATTGTATATTTTAATAAATTCCTCCCTTAATAATTGCAACTATAAAAATAGATTGTTATATAACTTAATATCATATAAATTTATACTTATACTATATATAACCACAACCTAATAACACCGTCTGAACCCGGTTAAAATTTACAATTTTTAATACCACACATCCTTGCAATAATCTATGATTATAAATAAAATCCCTTATATATGCAACAAAATGACGTAATTAACACATACTTAACATTCATCCACCTGAATTAAAGCGTGTTTTGTTTGGGATTATATAATATATATATATATATATATAAGTTTAACCAGCCGACGTGACCTATGAATATATATATAAATATATAAGTACCTTAAATAATATATATATATTATTATATATAATATATATTATAATATTATAGTATATTAATATTTATAATATAGTATTATATATAATATATTTAATATAATATTATATTATATATATATTATATATAATATATATAATTATATATAATATATATATATATATATAATAATATAAATATAATATATATATATATATATAATATTATAAATTATATAATATTATACATTTTCATTAATGGCCGATTATAGAATGTTTTTAAAAAGATGATCGAAAAATTTATTAGAGTAAATAATTGTGAAGTACTACAGCAAATCGGAAATAAAATATAGCAGATGGAAGATATCACTAAATGATAAATCCATGATTTCACAAAAGTTATCCAATGTAACTATTAGAGCTAACATTCCGAAAACTCGGGGGCACTAAACCCACTTTCTTCATTTCCTCGTTTTTTATACAACTAAAATGAAAAATTTTACTACTACATTTGAGAGTTCATTTTCGAGCACAAAGTGACGAAGATATTATTTCAGTATATTATTCCCTATATTTTTTCTTCTATGTTGTAAATAAGATTAGTATCTAGGACATTGCCTAGCAAAATAATATTTTATTAAATTACTACGATAGTCGCTGGAAGAAGAGGCTCTAATGGTTAGTAGTAGTTATACTACTAAATATAAATAATTTTAGTATATATTCTATATATATAATTAATGACTTTACTACAATTTACAATTTATGAATAATATTTATCAATAAATATGCAATACTATATTATTATTTTATGCTCTATACTTTACCTACTAAGTGCTATTAGCATATAGATACTACTCATATATAACATATAGTCACTATACACGGGATTAATTTATTAAATATAATATAATTTTTAATAATAACCTCCATTGATCAAGTATTTTTTATACGTAATGATGTAGTTTATACGCGATAATAATATCCCCATCATATTATTCTATTATTTAAATTACTATATAATATATCATATAAATATAATCACGTATTACACCAATGATTTTACAATAAGTTAGAACATTTCATATATCCAATCGTGAACTAAAACCGAATCGTATCGGTTCGCGCGATCCGGTAGTTAAAGTTATTTCAGGAAAGCCTATCGGTAATTACAACTTTTGTTTATTTGATTAAGCATGAAAACGAACCGGTTGTTATCTTTAATGACTATGCAGAGAAGCGACCGTTAAAAATTTGGCAACCAACCATGCACTGAGTTGTGTTCTCCTACATTTTCATATATTGTCAAACAACGCAAGATAATAATAAATACATAATAATTCAATAAAATAACAATGTGACAATACAATAAAATTAAATACAATAAAATAAAATTAAATACAATACAAACCATTCCACAATATTCATTACACCCAAGTGGCAGAAAGTAATAAAATGACATAAAATTTGATATATTATCCTATGAAACTATTAAGCTAATCTCCTAAAAATAAATGATTTCTTTGCAGAGTATATATATATATATATATATATTAACATATTATTAATATATATATATATATTATATATATATATATAATATATATAAATATAATAATATATATATATTATATATATATTAATAATATATTATATATATAATATATTACTATATATATATATATATATATATAAGTATATATAATATATAATATAAATTATTATATATATATATATTATATATATATATAAATATATATTATAATATATATAATACATTTATAGATATATATAATATATATATTATATAAATATAATATATATATATATATATATATATATATATATATAATAATATATATATATTATAATATATATATATATATATATTATATATTATTATATAAATTATATATTTATTTAGAAATTAATTAATTAATAATATCGTAATTAAAGTTTTATTAAGTGAGTATTATATAAGGTATATATTATAGTATTAATATATTATATTATCAAGTATATATTATATATATATATACTATAAGTATTATATATTATATTGAAGTAGATGAGTATGGCAGATAGTGATGAGTAAGAGATGAGAGATGAGAGATAGAAGATAGATGATAGAGTAGATGGAGAGAGATGAGATAAGAGGGGAGAGAGATATTAATGAATGAAGAGTAGAGAGAGATGTAGAATGAGATGAAGTAATGGGAGAGTGGTATGTGTTTTGGATATTTTGAGAAAGTAGAGTTGTAGATATGTGAGTAGGGAGGAGAGAGTTTTCATAGAGAAGTGAGTGAGAACTATAGAAACTTTATTGTGTGTGTGATGTTAAGTATTGTGATCTATATGTTGTATATAGTTGTAGTAGTGGACATAGCGAGGTTCCGCTGATGCTACTTGAAGATTAATGGTACGAGCCAGGCTACAGAGCGTGTGCAGAGGAGTAAATTCACACAGAAAGAGTCGGATGATAATATATGAGACAGTTAGTCAGTATGTGCGCTCGCTCTAATATGAAGGTATAGTACATATATCAATAAATACATAAGAATTGGCGTCGTGATACACAGAGTGTATCTCGTCTAGGATGTAAGATTGTATGCGAAAATTGCGCGCGCAAGTAATATGTTATGTTTTTCGAACATGTCATATATATTATTATAGTGATTTAGTTTTAAGTGTCCTCTAATTCCATGAGTATTTATTAGATATCATTATGAATTATATAAAATTTTTAGTTTGTCCAATGATACATATAAAAATATTATATATTGACGTGTATCACCAATTAGTCTTCAGATGTGAGTGTCAATCCTATAAGATGTGCCAAGTTTTAAATCTCTGTCGAATGAGAGAGTAGTAGCTGGAATGCATTATCTATATAAATCTAGAGGAAGGTAGGACCTACTGATTTCTACCTTCATTACGAGAGTATTTTTACAGTAATTAGAAAAGTGTAGTAGGCTTATATTGTAACTCTTATTTAATAAGAACATTTTGATGAAGTAACAGATTATACTCTATTAAAAACTTATTATAAATAAGAGTAATGACTTATTTAATCTCTAATTACATTAATTTAAATAACAGTTAAACTCTTTAATTATAAACATTTAATAGGAGTTTAACTTATGAATAACTTTTATATAAACAATTTAATATATATATATATATATAATATATATATATATATATATAAGATATATACTAATTATACTATATATATATATATATATCTTCCGTGTAACTCTCTAAAATCTATCTCTTTTTAAATAAAATTATGATAAAAATATTCGCTATTTATTATAAATATTATATATATATTTAATAATTATATTGAGAGATAACACACCCCCCAAACTCTTATATAAAACTTATTTAAATAGGTATCTTCCTGTTCTTGTTACAATTTTATTTATAGAAGGAAAAATTGCCATTACGAAGGTATATAACTAAAATCTTGATAACTAATTTATTTATAAGAGTGACGCGCCTTTATTTTACCAATATTTAATGATCATTTATTCAACGTCCTTTGTATCTTATTATAACTTCTTATTAAATACAAGTTTAATAGGGAATAGGTTAACTACTTGTTTTAAACATTTTAATTAAAACATTTATTTAATAACAATTTAAATATTTTAGCTATATTGATTTCTCTATCTCAGCCTGCCTACGTTATTCTTTACAATAACGTCCAGATAAATTAGTTACTTAGGTAGTTTAACCTTGTATTATCATTAAAAACCATTTTTGAGGAATTCTTGTGATTAGTGGTTTAGAAGACAACATTTGTAACAACATTTCAGGCAATTTGGTTGGACGATGTTTATTTATTTATCTCCTTAAATGAGTATTTGAATGGATTTGAGGTTGGTGAGACATTTTTTGAAAGCATATTAATATGATTAATTAATTTAATAACGATACAAATATTTAAACAAAATTAGCTAAATCAGAATCATTAATTCTTTTTATCATTTTTAATTATTCGTGTTTTTTTTCGATTATTATATATTATTATTATTATTTTTAATTATTATTTAATTTTTATTATTATTATTATTTTATTTATTATTTTTATTATTTTATTATTTTATTATTATTATTATTATATATTATCTATTATATATGTTTATATTTATTAATCTTTCTTGTGATTATTAATATTATTAATGTTATTCTTTAATAATGTATATTATTGATAATTATTAATTTTAATTATATAATTCATTAGTACCTCGATATGCTCTTAATTTTATTTATTAATGTTTTCTATTATATATTATTTCATTCCCTTTTTAAATTGAAAGAATCATTAATTTTTATTGATTATTTATTATTAGCAGGTTTTGTTGCATATTAATAGGCATCACATATCAAATTCCGGTATCTCGATGTAAAAGTACGAGCGATCGATATTTTATCGTTATATTTGCTGATTTTAAATTATATTGAGTATATTGATTAATTCTTATTATTATTATTATTATCATTTATATTTATATCTTATTATTATTATATTATTATTATTATTATTAGTTTAAGTATTTAGTTAGTTAGTATAGTAGTTAGTAGATAGTTGAATATCCGGAGCTCTTAGGTATAGGTGATGATGCACATAGGTGCATTATCAATCAACAATTATAATATGCTTAATATGCTTAAATATTCTTAAATGTTTGAAATTTGGCTTTTTAAGCTATTCGTTAACAGAAAACCGAAATGTTTAATGTTGCTGTATAATGGTATGTTCTGCTAGTTTTTATCTTTCCCTAACATATATTTCTTGTAATGTAGGTGTGCACGATACTTATAAATATTTCTATTTCTATTAATTTAATATTTTAATTAGCGTACCTAATCATCTCTCTCTCTCTCTCTCTCTCTCATCTCTCTCTCTCTCTCGTCTCTCTCTCTCTCTCTCTTCTCTCTCTCGTCTTCTCTTCTCTTCTCTCCTCTCTCTCTGCTCTCGTTTTGTTTGTTTTTCATGTCTTGAAATAAAGTCCTCGTTTAAAGGCCACAATGAGTTCTTGATATCGCAGAGGTTCCCTTTGGGGTAGATGAAGCATTAAAAGAAGCTTGATGTGCTTGGAGGATTGAAGATAAACATTTGAAAACGTTCGTGCTTTTTCTTATGAGACAAGCAACAGTGAGCAGGATTGAAGTTATTGAAAGTCAATACAAACGAACCAAACAAATAGTCCAATTCAGTTCAGCTTGTGGTTTGCAATACCGCATTCGCACGAGTGGGGCTATATCTGTGTCAGATGTCTACTTCCTCCCCAAAACCATTGTTTTTCTCTGCACCGCTAACCCGCCATAGCGCATATTATATATATACAGCCCACCAGCCATCCTCACAGTGCTAAGCAAACAACAGGGGCAGCAAACCCTTCTAATATGCGATTGGTAATTAAAAAGCGTCTTTTCTTTATACTACTTAAATTGATTGATTCTCTTAATTCTTGGAAGAGAGAAGTGTTTCTTAGAACGAGATGAGTATTTTGATTGATTTTTGGTAATGTGGTATGATGGATTGATTTATGGTAGTTATCAGTTCGACAGCCGACATTTGAACTTCTTGACATTGAGTTTCTAATTTAAAAGCCAAAAGACCTGCGTTAAAGAAAACATATTTTCAAGAGTTTTAAACTCTTTAAAGTCTTTAAAGGAAAGAGTCATTCCAATTCATGTTTACGGGATTTAACATCTGAGAAATGTGTTACACTTATCTCTTAAAGCTTGTTTTTCTCGCGAAAGGCATGCATTCGAGAAGTTGTACTTGTACAGACGACTCTTGAAAAGAGAGTTTTCTTTAAGATTGTTGAAGCGTTAGACGATGAGTTACTACAGTTAGTGTATGTAATCCAAGTAGAAGATATGAGATGTATCACTTATGAGTGTAAATATTATATCAAGTTTAGTAACTCATATTTGATCCGTGTTTATTTATGATAAAATTAATAGTTCATAATTAATTAATATATAAGATCAATCAAAATCACTTTATATGTATCTCACTCTCTTAATTAGTTTGTATTATCGTGATTATTATTATTATCGTTATTACTTTGAATTAAGCATTATTAGTTGTGATATAAAAAATGTGACATTTATATTCATAGTGCTTTCATATAATAAATGACCTGTCGTAACTTCATTAATTAATGGGTGACCAATGAAGAACTATGGGATTTCAAAAATATACGATTCCTTACTCTCCTTGCAGTGTACATCCAGGAAACATTATGTGTGCGTGCTTGTGTGTGGTGTGTGGTGTGTGTGGTGTGAAGATATATGTGTGTGTGTGTGTCGTGTGTGTGTTGTACCTAAAGACAAGGAGTAACATTCTCTGACAGATTCAAACTTCATTAACAGTGTAATGAGTTGTTCTCCGTCTGCTCTCTCGTCGTTTGTGCCTGGATGTCTACGTGCCTCTGTGTGCTCGTTCGTGTGTGCGTCTGTTCGCTGTCGTCTGCTTTACGCTGCTGTCGTAACGTCGTCTCGTCTCTCTTTTACTTTCTATACTTCTGCGTCTCTCTTTCCATTACTTGCTGAAGATCTTCTTCATCCCTATCTCTTCTCGTTTTGAGCTATTTCTTCATTCTCAGAATCCTCTGTAATTCTCTAATAGTTCCTCTACAAACATAGTTGATTCCTTTACATTCTCGCTACAAACTGAGCATATACTTATTTTTTCTTATTACTATCTATATTTACATTATGCTATTGAGACAATAGATACTATACCTAATGTGTCTACGATACATATAGTGAGAGCTCACTCTATCACTCATATCATATCTTATATTATACACATTGAGAGTCATATCCTTATTCTTATACATATTCTATAAGTCTAAACAATACTATCTTTCTAGCTGCAGTCTATTCTAATCTCTCATCTAATCAATATTGCTTCACTCAGTAAACATGAGCGATACATAATCTCATTGCTATTTTCTAATAGGAAAAAATCGTATCTCGTACCTCTTATCTCTCTAGTCGTGCTTATTATACTTATTCTTTATATATGCTTCTAAATCTAAGATTATTATGTAATTTATGCGTTATCTAGTCTATCTAGGCTATCGTATCTATCATACATATTGCCTATGCTCATTTATTTCATATTCATTAGTCTATCTTATTCTCTCGTTTATCGATTTGCCGCCATTTGGGTCTTAGTTCTATATATCTTTTTTATAATCTTGAGCCTTTTACTGCTTTATTGTAAAATTATCATAAAGATTGAGAAATAAAAATTGATTTTAATTATTTTTTAACAGCGAGGAGCGCGAAGGAATATTTAATTTGTCTTTAAGTGTGGGATAGTATTTTTTTCATTTTTTTTTCTTCATATTTTTTCAAATTATTTTAATTCAGATTTTTACCATCAGAGTGCACGAAATAATGAACATAACAAATGAACATAGCAGTTAACCTTTTGAGATCAGAGCGGTGAACAGAGAAAGAAAGAGATTACGTAGAAAGAAGTGTCACACGAGACTTCCATATATAAGGAATTATTTGACTAGACAGTTTGAATTAGCAGCGTCTGTTGTAATAAGAAGAAAGAAGAAAATTGAAATATAATGATAGTTAGAAAAACATTGGAAAGGCTTATTAAAAGTCAGAGGGTTGAGAAAACGAAAAGCCGTAGACAACACCTTTTCAGAAATATATTAATAATAATCGGAGTAGCCCAATATATAATATACATACCAAGTAAGTTAAACACGAGCGAACATCATCAATCAAATCGGGTATCTAGGGTTGTGTAAAGAAGTCCTGTAGGTGATCTAAACGCCTAATCCCTTAGTTATTGATTTAATAAAACAAAAAGTTTAATTCTTTCAAGAAAGGTCACTAGAAAAGAAAATAAGAATATATTTTTTAAGGATAGATAGGAATATGTGAATGATTTTGAGATGCTCTTTTAAAGATGTTTTTTTAGTTCTAGACTTTCCTTACGGTGATTGGGAACCATAAAAATGTATTGAAACATCAATAAATCTCAGCCATCAAATCTGAGCCAACATTAAAATATCGAAGGAATAATCGGACCAAATAATACGATTAAATTATACGTGATATGTGTGTGTGTGTGTGTGTGTGTTTCTGCTTATTTGTATAGGGTGGGTGTATGTTTCTAGGTATGTGTGTATGCGTCTATGTATATGTGTGTGTTGTATATATGTGTCATAGGGCCATCATTAAAATATCGGAAGGAAATATCGGACCTGGTGTGGTGTTGTTTGGTTGCTGTGGTCTTAATTGTACTCATTTATATATATATTATATAATATATGTTATTGTAAATCTCCTATCGAATATTTCTTTCCCTACATCAGGTGCAGGTTGAAAATACGGGTAGCAGTTTCTGGAACAAATCTCTTGGTTATTTTTCCTTAACATGTATTATGGAACTGAACTGGGTTCTAAATGAACAAGAATTTAACATTCCAAAAAATAACAAATATTTAAATACATATAGCAATACTAAAAGATAAACATATAATTTGGTACATTTAAAAATATTCAATAAAAAAAATTTAAATTATTTTTGGCCTTTTTTTCAGTCCGTTTATTAGTATAATAAACAGGTATTGGACGGCTAAAATTGACGGCCTTGACCTAGACCGACTACTTAGAAGACACCCTTGACCCTTTTTTTGACGTCTTGACTCCCCCTTTTTTTTGGGCACCCCTGAATTTTTTATTTTTTTTGTTTTTTAGAGCGTAAATTTTTTTTTTACCCTCTTGCTATTATTATTGTTTTTTTCGAGATGCCGTTGACCTTTTTTTTGAGACCCAAATTTTCTCGACATAACCCGTTTTGTATTCCAGGGCAAATTTTTGGCACCTATTTTTTTTTGGAACTCCTAATTTTTGGCAACCCTAGATTGTTTGAACGGCTTCGAGAAGGGTTGCGCAACGGTTGCGGGTCCGGCGCAGCAACGATTGTACGTTGTCCCCCCACCCATATCTTTGGCTAAAAAAAACCTCATTTTGGTCTTTAACATGGTGTCTGTCAATTTGCCCCTAATCTTTTTTTGGCCCTGCTGCCTTTTATTGGGCTTAGGCTTTTTTGAATGTTTGGCGCCTGTATTTTGGTCCATCTTCGGCCTTGTTCGAGATTGAGTATTTCGTCCTTGATTACGCGTATCAAGGGCTGAAAATTTGACCTTCTTAAGGTGGAGTGAGATTTAGTAGGGAAATTATCTTTGAGCTCAGAAAGTACCTGCCACGTTGCCTTTGGTAGGTATCTGTGCTAACATAGGTCATGGTAGTTAGTCTGCCCTGTTTGGATCACTGTCCTAACTTATTTACCATCTGGATCGCCACACATACAACAAATCACAAACATCACAAACACACACATCACACACACACTTACTCTTGTCCAATCCTCATGCTTTTTGATGGCGTAGCAACCTTTGATGCCTAACCTTTTTGGAATGCCCTCAACTTTGTGGTCCTATATGTTGGTCATCAAGCTTTGATGGTACCCTTATTTATGGTCAATTACGGGTGAGGCTCAACTTTGACGATGCCATCTTTGATGATCAAGCATTATGTTGGTTCAGACTTTTGACGGTTCAACTTTGAATGGTTCCCAATCAATCGTAAGGAGTTCCCCTAGTGATGTTCAAATTTATGTTCTAAGTGAGTATTAGATGAGTGCCGGTGTAGGTGTCCAAGTGAGTGACCAAATGAGTGTGCCAAGTGGAGTGCCATGAGTGCCAAGTGAGTGTGAAACATAGTGCCAAGTGAGTGCCACAAAGTGCCAACTGATGCCACTTTTTTCCAAAAGCCTTTTTTCCTAGCCTCCCTGAGCTAGAATATGCCGCATAATATGGGTGTCCTAAGCTCCTAGGTTATAAGGTTATGAAGGAATCGATTGGTGTATATTACAAGGGAATGCTAGGATGCTACTTTTTATTTTTTGTTACATCCTACTACAATGATATGTCTTTTTCTTAAGAACACTTATAGCAAGACAGAATATATATCTAAGAGTTAAACATTTGAGACAGTGACCGCAAACGTTTCCCGAGTCCGCGTCCGTCAGGGAGCCGCCCCTTCGCGGAAACCACGCCGCGAGTGCCGCCCGCAGGCGCAATGATTACCCCTTCGAACCGCCGCCGCGTTGGTGCCACGCAGGCGCAATATTTCCGCGTAACCGGCCGGTCGCGTGCGTCTCGCAGACGCAATATTATCCCCTGCACGAGACAAAAAATAATGATTCAATGTAACCATCAAAGAATTTTCTTTTCAAATATCTTAATTACAATCATTTTTTACTACAATTGTACGAAATTTTATCAAAACATATACTTTACAGACATTACCTCTTAAAGCAGTAACTCCAGTAAATCAATAGAGGTGTTAACTAACACCAAAGGGATTAGTATAGCTTTGTTTTACTGTTTACTAGTATTAACTCATATGTTTTAAAAAATAGCAGGCAATATTAAACGAATATATTATAACATTACAGATTGTATGAGTTGACAACAAATCATGAGGTTTACTAACCCAAAGGGATTAGTGTGCTTTTTTGGTTTTAACTGCTTTACTTGCTTTAACTTCATGTTTTTACCTGCTTTAAACCCTATAACATGTTTTAACTACTGCTTTAACTCATATGCTTTAACTCATGTCTGTTTAAACTCATGTTTTACTGCTTTAACTTCATAATCGTTTTACTGCTTCTTCAAAAACTCATATGCTTTAACTGCTTTTAATAACCTCATATGCTTAGCTTTAAATCATACTGCTTTACTGTTTAAACGCTTAAAACCACTCCCATATGTTTTACTGCTTTAACTCATAATGTTTTCTAGCTTATACTTGTTTAACTCATAGCTTTTAACTGCTTTAACTCATATATTATTAACATTATGTTTTCTTTTTATTTTTTTATTTTGTGTTAAAATACTTTACTTTATTATTATTTTTATTATATTAATTTTAATTTATTTTTAATTACTATTCTAATTCATTATTATTAAAAATTGTAATGTAAGAAAACCACACGCAGCAAAATTTAATAATTAATAAACATTTATTTTTAAATAATATTGTATGTAAATTTTATTAAACCTTTTTATAATACGAGTTTTTAGGGGTAGTAAATCGAGTTTTTTCATTTAAAAAGCGAATTTATTACAGTTAATTAGAACTGAACTATAAAAATCATTGACTATCTAATTTTGAGCCTTCAAATATATTTACAAGTTTATTAAAAAAAAAAAAACATACTTATTTAAAAAGAAAGCACTCCAAATATATATTTGACACAATAGACTCAGTAAATTAAATAAGGGTTGAAATGGGTAAGACAAAGTTTTTACACAACTTTACAATCATTATATTTTAAAAATTCGGTATTAATAATGATGTCAATATAATTTTTAAGTTCAACAGAAAATCAATTAATGTGAACAGCATTGTTTGTGTCGTCTATACGGAAAATATCCAATGTCCTGGTTCAGGGTAGTGGAAGCGAGTAATGTTTGATAGTTGAAGCAGGTATCTCTTCTCCCAACTTTACAGGAGGTTATTTTCGTTAATGAGCGAACGACACTAAAGATGCGATGGTTTCATTTTTAAAGTAAACACTCTGATTTATTTCCTCTTCAATATTTATCTTTAATAATTCAAAAGTTCGTTGGCGTATTCTGTCAATTTCAATGAGTTTGAGGTGCTCCCAAGAATAACCACGCGACATTGATATATGTTTTGTTTGTTAGACTTGATTTCAAGAGAGACTTAATCCTAAGGTACCCTTTCTCAAAATGTTCAATCTGCTGAATTGATGGCTTCCAAGCTGAAAGGCGGGGTCGGCTGTGAGATCAACGCCTCCCATTTTGGGGTGCGTCTTTCTCTTTTCAAGATTTAAGGCCTGTCCCAGACCACTTCATTACAGATCACTACAGTATGGCTTTTAAGTTCGAAAAGGACGAGTAACAAGAGAGATAGGGTCTCCGTTGAATACATTTCATAATCAGTCCGTGAGGAAAGTCCATTTTCAACATCCATAGTAAGATGATACCCGCTAGTCTAGCCGAAAGTGTGAATTTATAGGGTGACTTTTTTATAATTCCCCCAAGAGTAGGGCGTCATGTGTTCCCAGCAATCCCTATTATTATACTTTCTGTGGTAATCCGTTCACCCCATGTTAAGTGTATTGATACATCGATAATCCTTGAGTGAAATTAAAAAATAAAAATATCTTGGTTTCAACTCTCTTAATAGGGTACTTGCTGTAGTATTCAAAAGGCGAATTTTCAATTTCCAATGATAATAATATATAATTTCACACACTTGTTTTCATGACATAGGAGATAGCTGTCTCAATACAGTTTGAAAACAGGGGTTCGCTGTGACATACCGCTGTAGCACGTAGGGTTTACCTTTTTTATTTTAAGAGCAAATTTAGGATTTGACCGTGATAAAAATGATTCTAGTATCCTACACGATGGTAGATATGAGTCCTTTCCTTGAAAGGAAGATATCGCCATTTAAGTCAAAATCGCCCGTAAAAATTCATAAGTATTATTTATGACTGTTAGCTGCTTTATTCTTATGTGCAAGCTTCATCTCTTTGACATAAAAACCCATGACTGGAAGATGAGATTTGTTTAAGGCGTCGTCTGAATAATATTAATAACAATGTTCTATATAGCTTCTACAAGGATAATTAGCAGCGGACGCACCTAGCTGAAGTTCCGTTAAGATAGGGACTTCAAACCTGGGTGAAACATGTATACGGAATTTGATTCTGTATATACTTAATGGTCCATACACCGACAGGAAGATCTGTACCACCAGGTTTTGTCAATTTCGTTTTTCTATAAAAAAACTATAGAGGGATTAGGTATTGACAAAAGTACCTTGGAAATTTGGAAATCTAGAAGGACATCTGTAATTGGGTATTGAATGCAAAGGATTATCGATAAAGTTGGAATTCGCTAGCGCTATAATCTTGTGTTAGGTTCATGGAGAAGAGAATCCAATTCACTCTTACACTTACAACAATCACGCACTAGAAAGGATTGAAGGAAATGCTCTTGTATGTGCGACTCCTGCCTGGGCCGTATAATGAGCATTTTCATGAAAAACTTTACCAGGTAATATAATACAGTTAATTATACAACACCCGTCGCTATCAAGTTATCAGTGATGTAATATTAAATAGCAAAATACTCAAAATACATTTTTTCTTTTGAGTTTTTTTTTTCCGCTTAGTTCTTTCCTTTTTCTTTATGACATCTTTTGGGTCCCCCTCGCTGATCTTGACCGACATTTTATCCGTCTTATTTTGCGCGTTAACATCATCCAATATTTCATCTGAAACATCGGCTAACGTCTTTTCAAAAGCTGTACGGAAAGGCATTATTTTCCTCTTGCAGCATATATCTTGAAATAGTATGCAATCCGTTCTTAAGTTTTTTACACCACCTAAAGCACTACCTCTCCTGGGTAGAGGCCTTGCACTTCTCCTGACTTGGCAAAATCTCCAAACAAAACAACCTCTGCATTTTTGAATCCTCCTGAATACCCTTTTCGTCATATTAACAGGAGTGTCTTTCTTAAAAATATCTAATCTTACCACTGTGAGAGTAAATGTTAATGGAATGGAAAAAATATATCTGACTACACCTTTATATATAATCCATTGATGCTGTAATTACGGCAAATTGTTTTCTTCTAAATCATTGAATTTGCATACAAATTACGACGGCCGTATGTAAAGGGGGGGATTTTCCCCTTCTACATCGTTTTATACTGCAGCGTACAGACAGATCAAAAATTTGATGTTCTATTCAGAGGTAGATAATGAAACATTTAGGGGAATGTTATCACTTTTTACTTCTGCTCTTACGCGGAAAATAATAGCTACTCTTGAATAAAGGAGCTTTAGTATAACCGTACATACTTGATGATCCAAGTATAATTTGTCATATACAGGATAGGCCATGTACCTGGGGGTCGCAGGATCTCATGGGGTGCATGTATAATGCAGATACCTCGATCTCTTCATCTTTTTTGTTCATATGTGGAGTCATGCGGTTATTCTGCACAGATAGTATAACCCTCTTCAACTAGTAGGGATATGCATGAAGTTATATTCCAGCTCAGCAGATCAAAACGTTTTAACGAATATGTTTAAGTTGCCAACATGGTGGATCGTTCGAGAAAAAAATTCACGGGTCCGCAGGTTTACACTTACCTAACTCTTAGAATCTTAAAGATAATTATTACGTTAAATCTTGAAGGTACGCATTTCAGTTTGGTATACCAGTATCCCTTAACATAAATATACTCATATCAAAAAGAGAATCGTTTAAACATAACTAAAAATAGCAGGAAGCCGCATTTAAAATATGCCCTCCGCAAAGTAAATTCTTCAAAAGAGTATTTTCTTTTGTAGCAATGTTGTCATATTCGCGGCTTTTTAGGGCATTTGTATGTCCGTTTTCAGAATAACGAGTATCTTCCCCCTTGTTAATATAGTTTCAGAAACACCATTCTATCAAATTCTGTACCACCACCATCCAGATAGAATGTGTGAGGATATTATTCTATGTCCGTATTTAATATCATTTCACATATCCACTTCGTATTCTTCTCTTTTAAGTTGTAAAGGCATTCTTTTCAAATTACACAGTTGTAAAATCCCGGAGTTTATTATCAGCGATGTTAAATCCAAGGAGGCTGAAGTAGGCGAGAGTAATATAAAAGTGATCTACACTCTCCATGATCATAATGACTATAAAGCCAACTGATTAATGATTCTTTTCACTTGCTTTTATATAAGTATTAAACTTAGCAGGATACCCCCTTCCATTTCACAAGTAGCTGCTTATTCTTTCCTTTACATCTCCGTAAGCTTAACTATTTTTCAATTTTAATTTCGCAGTGAGTTGCAGGTTTAAATCGTACTTTCTGTATTTCTGTTTATAAAATCCCCTTTTTTTTTTTCAACCATCTAATTCTTGATAAATTTAGTTTTTATAACTTTAAACTATCACGATGGAGTGGACGGATATTGTGAACTCTTAAAAACCTTCCGTAGTCCATCGGTTCAATACCCTTTTCTGAAATGCTTTCTTCTGTGTTCGGCATACTCTTAATAAAATCGTTTACCTTTAATTCCTGATTATTAATAGCTTTTATATTTTGTTTTTTTTTCACCCTTCTCTGTGTTTACGTCCTCTAGTTTTTTTTGACATTTCTAAAAGGCCGGTTGGTCTTTATAGTTCATGTCGAGACCTGTTAAAGAATGAGCTTAGAAATCGTCTAGTATATCAAATATTTAAAGGTATTTCATTTTTAAAACAATACTATGCATGCGCTCTTTAATAGTACGTTGTAAACTCTTTCAAACTAATATGCCCGCTTTGTTTTACGCGGAAAAATGTACTTGCTAATAACTTTACCATAGACTTCCCAAGTTAGCTCCTGAAACTCTTGACCTTGAATTTTTCCATTCTGAATCTTGTTGCCAGAATGATTTAGTGTTCTCTTCATCTCTATTAAAAATTTTCTTTCATAATATTCGTTCCAGGTTAGCTGATCTTTTAAAATCTTTAAAGTAACATATCAAGAAGGAAAAGGTAACTACCGGCTCAATAGTCAAAAAGCAACGTATTGAAAACCCATCATTATAAATAAAACTAATCTTTATGCAATTTCCGTTAAATATCTCTAGGTTGCACGACATACACTATCGAGCTTGCGGAGCTATGGGTTTCTCGCGTAGGAGCAGATTTTTTTTTTAACAGTTTATGTTAGAGTACATGCCTCTTCGCCTCCTCTAATATTTTTTTTTAACATATTTTTGTACCTTTTCTCAATAATCAGGAACCTTAAAGCAAACCTAGTGAAACCCGCAAAACTATTTGGTTCCATCAGATTGAAGGTAATACTACAAACTACCTTCCTTTGCCTCCATGTTGGCTACTGACCCCATGTAAACGCTATATATAACTATATATATATATATATTATATCATATATATATATTAATATCTATATATATATTATATAATATATATTATGACCAAAAATGAGGTAAAGGGTAAAAAAGGTTTAAAATAACATATTTATTTTTACAGCAGACTTACAACTAATATTATATATATATATATATTGTATATATATATAATATAATATATATATAATATTATATATATATATATATAACTATATATATATATATATATATATATATATTATATATAGTCTATTAGTTATTATATATAATTATATAATATCCTATGTATGAATAATTTACGATTTAATCCATCTAGATTTATTATAAGGTGTTTTCCTTATTCTTCCTCTGGTAACACGCTTAATTTATCTGAAGCGTAAGAAGTAGCTGAGGGAGACTTGAATCAGGTCTAGGCGTCACGGGGAAAATTGATCTAAAGTCTGGCTAATGCGTTTTTGTATTTAAGATTAACTTCTTGGGAAAATTAAATAGTCCTGGAAAAAAGGTTCTTTGTTTGATCTCATTCATCCTTTTAAACAGGTCCCTTCTTTCGCATGTTACGTGAGAGATTATCAGCTATCAAATCCACAATTTTGATCCTTTAACCAAAATATTTCAACATCTCAAATTACGATCTGGTCTGCTTTCAATTCAAAAGATAATTGTTTTTAAAAAAAGAAAATATTATATAAAGCTATTCCCTGATTACGCACTCTAATAGGTAAGCCCTCCTCTAGGATATTTTTAATTTATTCTTCATTTTTCACACTTCAAGTTAACTTCATTAGGTATATAAACATCATCTGGCACGGGTTACTTAGTATGGATGTAGATTGCAAGTCTTTAAGATCTTCAATTTTTTGTATGGCATCTTGGTAAAAGAATCGTTTCTCATGACTGTTATCGTCTGAATTTTAATAATAAATCCTGTACAGCTATCTTTCTGTAATTGGTTATGCTGTTCAAACTTTAGGATCAATATAATGACTGCGAGGTAGAGGCTGCGTGAAAAAGATATGACTCGTTCACTAATAATAGGCGATTCTGGTGGTGCAATGGGTTGTTTGTTGGATGTGACAGAGGTTGGTAAATGTCATTGCATTGTGGTTAATATCTGCGTATTAGGGCTGTGATTGTGGGATTTTGAGGAGCAGTGTTGCGGCAAAATAACGGCCATATAGAGGTTGTGAATGTTGAATCGGCTGAATTGATTCTTGTACAACAAGATGCTGTATATTTACTTTCAATATTTTCCTCATACTCATATATTGGAAGTAAAAGCAACCCTTCTTCATAATCAGTCATGGGGGACAAACATGTTAGTTAAATCAGTGGAGCTTAACTGGAGAAAGCAGTATGGAGGTAGAATTACCCTCCTCCTCCTCTGTAAGTAACTTCTTTTTTATTTTTTCAAAGATTTTAATTGTAAGACGGGAGAGTTTTTTTTAATGATGTTTCTCTAATAAACGGCGTAGCTTACCTTCCTGGGAGCGTGTGTTTGAAAGGAACATTTTCCTTTTAATAGATAAAAAAACAGACTTTCACTACACACGGATGAATTTCCTCAATCCTCACTAATTAGTTTAACATTTTTCAGAAGGTTTCAAAGCTTTTTAATTTTTTAAATACGAGGTAAAATACCTTTGCAACTAGAGCTCATTAATTTCGGTATGTATACAGTTCTAATCTCATAGGGAAGAATGTTTGGTTACGGAAGCCAACACTGCTGTGGTGTTTTTTGGGGTGAGTCACACATCAAAATAACCCGTGCGGGAGGAGCGAAGTAACCTCTTTATATACTTTTAAGAACTCTTTCCCTTGGAAGGGAAAACATTTGAGTTGCCAATAATAAATTAATTTGACTCATGTCTCTTCTCGTGGCCAAACAACAAGTAACTACTGTGTGTTAAAGAACACTTCTGCTATATATGCCTTGCTTTGGGGGGATAAAAATATTCTGTGTATGAAAAAAACAAGAGATTTATCATTAAAATGGTAATACTAGAGCTGAACTCCAGCTGCTGGCCTATTTCCCCTTCCAGAATTCAATTTATGCATTAAATCATCTAATTTACAAACATATATTTTGGTGGCCATGTATATTGTAACGATCTAAATATCTGTATATGCCTTCATGAATTGAATTAACATCTTATATTCTTTAAATGTTTTCTCC
>JABUQX010074345.1:30000-38037 GCA_015478945.1 Trachelipus rathkii | reverse complement strand
CCACGGAAGATTGTAGAATAGAGATATGTATCGTAGTTATTCACGAGTATGCTAGTGCAGAGTAATATAATCCCTATATAATAAGCTTCAACGGGACTATATAATACTAGGACGGATCCTCAATATGGTAAATCGTCAAAGTGTAGGTTTCATCCCCTGGCCCAGGTGGTACCACAATTAATATATAAACACTATATACCCCCTCATACAATAACTACCAGCCATTCTCTATGCTATCATGTACCTTCCTTTGCGCATAGATTACTTTGGAGGAGAATACTATAAAACTCAGCATATTATATCCCTCAATATAGCTTGACATATATAACAATTATTCCACGTACTTTACTGACTACAATACTCAACTGTTTTCCTTCGGTCCGCGCCAGCCGGATGCGTTTCACGACAGCAGTTTTAATGATTGAATCATTAACGACCATGTGAAATATAACAACACCGTACTATCATCATTATATATATATATATATATTAATATATATCTTATCTACTACTACATGAGACTCAAATAAACCTATCTCACATACTTTCATCTATTCTCTATATAATCGATTACTATCAAATTTTCTATCACAACGAAAAAATTGGCAGCTAATCTTCAAACTTCGACCTTTTTCTCTCATGTTGTCTCTCTGACATCTATAAATCCACACTCGCTTTTCGTTCGTACTATGCTATCGAGTCGCACGCTATCGAAGGTAGTTATACCTTTCCGCGAAATCAGTCGAACTGGGGTAGGTAGACAAGGAGAGTTGCTGCACGAGTAATAATACTAACTATACTCACTAACATCGTATGTTCGTCGTGTCTACTGTATGAAGGTATATATACTATAGACTGAGACTAAAGGGAACTATATACTAGTGGTTAAGTTGGAAGCTTGAGGCTCTACCAATACATAATAACCTATACTTTCTATATAGCCTAGGAAGTTTGACTAAGTCTGATTGTCGTACGCGTATACCGACGCACTCTGTTTATCATAACCTAAACTTAAAAGCCGTACAGTAGGACCTAGACCTAACCTAGACGGATTCACGTTGCAGAGCAATGCAACCTAACCTAGACGGATTCACGTTGCAGAGCAATGCAACCTAACCTAGATGGATTCACGTTGCAGAACAAGGAAACCTAAGGTACAAAGTTTGGCATGATGAGCTATTACTCAAAGTTATTCTCACGTACGAAATTGAGAGTATAATATAATATATATATTATATATATATATTAATATAATATATATATATATACTATATATATATATCATATATATATTATAATATTAATATATATATATATATATCATATATATATATATTTAACATCTTAATATGAGACACATATATATATATATATTAATAGCACTCACTAGGGCAGAGCCTATCAAGGAGAGGGTGAGTAGTTCGATAATCGAGTACCCTCAAATATCAATCTAACGTCAAATTATACTGAGACAAGATTATCACAGACGTACCAGGCTTTAAGTTATGAGGTAGAGAGATAAGTTGAGTAGTAGAACATACGAAAATATGGATAGAGAATTCACAGAACTCAGAGAGGTATACGATAAGGAAATAAGAAAGGAAGCAAACCTAGCAGCGAACAAGGTCTGGATGATTCTAATATCAACTATCACGATAAAACCTCTCATATAGGCACCTAGAACTACAGCAACACCTTTGTGACCTATCGTGTAACGTCTGTAATAAGTGGTTAGTTATTACGTATATATATAACGAGTGGAAAATAAGTTCTCCGTATAGTATATTACTAGAATAGCAGCTTTACCATATAGCTAACGGTTAACCTATACTATAATACGCTATAAAAAAAGAGAATAAGCAACCTATGATATATATATATTTTATTAATATATATAATTAAATATATATATATATATATATATATATAAATATATATTATATATATATTAATAGATATTAATATATTATATATTAATTAATATATTATATATATATATATATAATATTATATAAATAAAATATATATATATAATATATATATAATAATATATATATATATAATTATTAATTTATACATATATTATAAATATATATAATATTATATATATATATATATTATATTAATATATATATATATATGACTGTAGACTAGCCCTTATGAACTAACACACTATATAAAATAAAGTATACTTTTTAATATTTTAAAAATATAAACTAATTAAAATAGAGTGTTATTAACAAATATAAGTTATGTAATAGATATATATTATATATAAATATAACTTACAACATCATATTATATTATTACATATCACTTAGAATTAATATTAAGTTCCACCTAGCTTTGTCCAGCCATAGTAAACGAGCCTATCTTCACAGGTATGGATATATTGAGTAACATAGAATAATAACGGAAAGTCATCCTGCTGTTAAAGAAAGAATCTGAAGTAATGAAACAATTTTTTTCAGTTTGATGGTTATTGATATTATATGAATCTATAACTTCCATAGCTATAGAATTTATTTGAGTGAAAAAATATATTAGTTATGATATTTCCTCTCATATAATTAATTATTTGTTAATATTAATTCAGTTTATATACAAGAATTGACGCACTTGCGTCACATTCTTCTATATACTATAGAGTTATTACTATTTATAATCCTAGCACCAATCGTATAGAATATTGCAAGCATAAATAATGATATTTCATCATCTGAATTAAAAATACAATTCACGCCATTATTATCACCGTATACATATAAATATCGTGGATATGTTAGAGTGCTACTATACAAATGTGATAAAGCACGATATCATAGAGTATTGACTTGAAAGAAAGAAAATAACCAGTACATATAGATACGTATAATCTATACACATTAATCAGAATAAAGCAGTAACTCAGCACTTACTCATCATAGAATTATCTAGTATATATACGTATATAATCATATATAAATATCAATATCGATAATATTATTGAATATGAGCTCACTAGATTACATTAATGTCTCAGATATAATATAAAGAGGATAAAATAAATCTGAATATCATATTAGCTCATTATAATATATATTAAATTAACTTTAATAAAATATAATGGCAGTGAAATATTAATGTAACTTGAGGCTCGCATATCCAAAATGGACTGATATATAAAAATCTCGATATATTAGAATTAGAGAACAACGTATATCACATCGATATTTTTTTCTCAATAAAAAGGCCGAGATAAAAGTGTGCGTTAGACATGACGTCATTGCCTAAAACAAACAGCTATGTTCAACGAAATAATTTTTCATGTACTTTCAGATTCTTTCTTTTATTACTAAGACCTAGAAAATGGATGCAAAAGATTATATCGTAAGCATTGAACGAGTCTCAGGTTCTATATTGCCTCAACAGCCAGGGAGACGTACGGGGGGACGAAGTATATACTACTATAATCATACCTGATGAGGCCGTTGCTATGGCGGCGAAAGCTAGTGGAATTTAATATAATTTAGATATAATGTATATATATAAATTATAATAATAATATATGTATTAGTATATATTTTTTAATGTATTGATGTTTTAGTTAAGATATATACACTATCGATTATAAAAAGTATTATCTTTAATAATATTAAAAGTGATCATTTATTATAAATATGTTAGTTATATTCAGTGTAAGAAATGAGAAAGGAAGAGAATGAAGCCTCAAATAAATATTTAAAAATTTAAATAGGTGAATTCTATAAATAGTCATATTAATATATAATATATATTTATATAATATAATATATATTTATATAATATATATATATATCATAATATAATATATATAATATATATTTATATATATATATATATTAATATATATATATATATAAATTTTATTATATATTACTATAAATTACTAAGTTATATAGTTAGACATATAATTAGTTCAATATATATTATATATATATATATTTATATATAATATATATACTAATATATATATATATATAGTAATATATATATATTATAATATAAGGGTCTGTTATTATTGATTTTATATATATATAGTACATCCGTATACCGTCAAGTTATTTTGAGATTTTTTTTTTATTTATATTTTTTTTTTTATTTTTTTTATTTTTTTTTATATTTTTATTACTATTTGAGCACTTATAGATTAATATGTTAACCAACTAATGAGAATTTCAGTGTGATGGATCGATGGATTTAAAAGTATCTGAATATTTTATATTACATTTATTTATATAAATTTTCATCATTTATAATATCAATAAATTTTAAAAATCGAAATTATTCTATTGAAAGGTCACAGAACACTTAAAAAAAGCCAGATAATCCATCATTTAAATATTCTAGCGTACTAGAGAGCTTAAACACCAAAAATGGTAAACATAAAATCAACAGAAAAAAAACAATGAATAGTATATCTGAGTGACTATGTTTTTCAAAATATAATGAATTCACTCATTTCCGAATATTAGCGATCATCTCATTTGACGTTAGGAAGAAACCAATAAAACACATATTTTTTGGTAATCAAGCTTGTGTTAAGAAGATATATATTTTTTTGTATATAACATCTTCCCCAAAATAAAAAACAAGAAAATAAAAAGATAAAAGATTACTGAGAGAGACACAAAAATATAAAAGATTAGAGCGGCTCGAGCCGACGGAGGAGGACAGTAGGGGGGGCATCGCTCTCTCTCATAACCCTCTGTATTGCGAGACGTGGCCTGGAGGACTCTTCGTTACTAATACTCATAAAATACCATATAGTATACTGAGAGGTGAGTATGTATCGGAGATACCACCATTATCCACTGGTCAGTAGCCTGGAATAATAGAGTTCTACTCCCTAGTCTGTCCCAGAAATCTCACTCCGTAAAGGACCGTATAGACATCTCTGCGACCACATGCATCTTTGCGGTTTAACTAGTATTCTGTCCCTCTAGTTACAATACACAAAAATTCATTTAACTTCTAGACTGGCAATCACGTAACACATGTGAACTGTCTCTGCTCATTAGAGTGATGATTTATTTGTAATCTATTTAGTTCCACGTTCATCCCTTAAATGACTGTTATGGTACATGAGAGTACTCTAAGAGAGTTCTCATGAATATAAATACATTGAGAGAGAGAGAAATAATATTCGACAAAGTGTACCTGAGAGTCGTGAGAGAGCAATAACACAAGGTATCATAAAAATCACAGTTCATCGATCAATTAAAAATAATACAGTAGTATTATATTCACTTTAATTGAAGAATGATTTCAAATCCTTTTCTATCTACTAAACTTACCTTAAACAATAGGTCACTATATCACTATGAGGATATAATAAAGATATTCACATTTGTCGTAAGTTCATATTGATCCACTCACCAAGAAGTTTTGCTTTGTCGCTTTGATAGGAGATATATCTCACAGATCTTAGCAATTTATATATATAAGCGTCATACTTATAATTCAACTCTATGTGAGATTATAGTTATGTAAAACGGAAAAATGTGAATTTATAATTCATAAAAGTAAGTAAATAAAATTACTTATTGCAAATATATATGTATCATTTATCAATAACTATGGATGGAGTCATAAAGTTATGTTAGACGCTCTATATACGAAAACGGGAGCTCAGTAATCTACACACTATAAATTCGATTTTCTATAATTGTTACAATCTTGTTTCTACTAACCTCTTGTTGGTAAAGGGCGAGTTGGGTAGTGTAGTCTACGCTGCCTCTTATTATGAGGTTCTGTAGAGTATAGGGTTTATGCTGCGATTTGTATACGGGGGTATTAGGTAGAATATGTTAGGTCGTTCGCTCTCAGTATGTTAGGAAATCCAGGTCTCAGCACCTTGGTATTATCAGCAAAGTAAATTTCATCATTTCGTAATCTTACATTAAACACACTTAGTATTATGTGATCGATAACGAGTCGCACCCTGTGAATAATTTTTTCTCTTGCATCACTGTACCCTCGACCACTGTTTCCGAGTGTGGAGAATATTCAGGAGTAAGTTGGTGTATTACATAGTATAAAATAATTATAATAACATCAGACATCATATTATTCACACAGAGTAGATTATCTCTATCAGTACTTTTATCACATATTATTGAAACTACATTTTGTAATTAGGGTCTTTCTCAAACTCCCAAGCGAGGTTACAAAAATGCTTGTTTAAATGCATACTTTTTCTTTGAGTCATTACATTTTCAAAGTTATGGTTTTTGCATTAAAGTTTCCCATGCTCTATTAGCCCATATCACAAAGATATAACTTCCACCTTATGACGTCTAGAGATACATATATATATATATAAATGAGAGGAAATTTATTATATGCTATAATAGGTTTACTATAGATAACATGGTATTTCATATAGTTTTTTTTAGTAATAGATAAATATACTTTTACGAAATTTCTTCATAAACTCAATTTATGTGCATGATGGTAGAAGCATACTATTTTATTATTCGGTATCTACACCAAACTTTAAACTAAGCATAATCGATGAGCTATTTGCTTATACCAGGTTGAGTTTCTATTGTTTTCTTAGAGCTTTAACCACACATGGCTCAGTCTTGGAGAGATATTTTTTTAAGTTGTATTTCGTTCTTCTATTGAGTACTAAATTAGGTACAGGTAATAGCCAAGGAATAATTTGTGAACCCATAAATGCTAGTCCTAAACATACATGACTGATACCCCATACATAAATCTCTTCAGCGAGAGAAATAAGTACTAAAAAATATATCAGAGATTCAATGTTACAGTTATGAGGGTATCTCTAATCTTTAGACTTATTCTGTTTATATATTAACCTCAAGCATGAGATCATATGACGATCCTCACAGAGTGCGTAATATGGTGTAGGAGCACAGTCAAAATGATCTAGCTAGCAGTGCGTTGGGGAGGTGCACAATTATATGCACACGGTGCCTTCCAACCGTCGGATACTTTTATTTGAGCGATAGTGTGGACTATTCTACCCTTCCCGGGACAGTATATCTACTCGGCAACCTCCTGCGTCCGTGAACTATTGGGTGTCCGCGGGGGTTTCTCATGGTACGTTACAACACAGAATATCGCACTCTAGCCCTATCACCGCGGGTATCTCTGAAAACGCCGGCTGTCGAAGTAGTTACGCCTCTGTAAAATTCTATGTCGATTTGTTCCCTCGAGCGCTCTGCTTTCCTTGTACCCCCTAATTTTTTTTTTTATTTCATTTTTTTTTACATATTTGTAACTAACTTTTATACGAAAAAGGACTACGAGTATCTTCCTTGGAGCCACAAAAATATTTACCAATTCATTATGTCAATTCTTTCTGCTGAGCTCACGTGTCGAAGAACTCAAACTTTCTCATTTTTGTAAGGAGTATTAATTTATGATTTTATTTTTATTAAATTTATTCTGTAAATATCATCGCGGCCGTTAATCACTAGAACGCTGATTATTTCAGCCATAACATTATGTTAACTTCGTTCATCGGTTTTCTGTAAGTGTCCGTACTCTTTTGAGGATAATTGATAATTTATGAATTTTTTAAAATTTTTTGTAATACGCTCTTATAAAATGCTGATCTCCAAATATGTAATTTGGTTTTTTCCTGTAAGTGTCGTACTTTTTAAGATATTTAATAAAATTTATGGACTCTTTTTTTTATATATTTTGTAATCAAACGAGCCTATTTAATACCATGAATCCAAAATGGTATGCTAATTGGGATTTTTCTCGACAGTGGGATCGTACTTTTCTGAGAGATATTTCTTTTTGAAAACAATATTTAGCAACTTTCAACAATGGAC
Organism: Trachelipus rathkii; assembly: GCA_015478945.1. Taxonomy (NCBI): domain Eukaryota; kingdom Metazoa; phylum Arthropoda; class Malacostraca; order Isopoda; family Trachelipodidae; genus Trachelipus; species Trachelipus rathkii. Next base: position 30,205 of record JABUQX010074345.1, on the reverse strand, counting down.
TTTTATAAAAAATTATTAGTAAAAATATCACGGTTCTCTTCTTGAAACAGATTTCGAACGTTTTGAATCAATGTGCTCGGAGTTATCCCTTAAACCACTGAACATTCATCTATTTGGTATCCCATATATAGCTAGCTTACCTTTCGTCGGTGAAACTAAAGAAGTTACCCCCCGCATCATATCTCGAAAACTAAGATACTTTTGT
>JABUQX010074345.1:0-20000 GCA_015478945.1 Trachelipus rathkii | reverse complement strand
GAAATAACTTTTGGAAAATTAATTTTATCGATTCCTAAGACAAAGCTGACCATGTAGACTCGTTCCATAACAGGGTTCTTCCTCAAAGCACACCCTGTAAATAAAAATAATCAATTATTATTATTAAAATTATTCATATTATTTTATTATTATTATTAATTATTATTATTATTAATTTCTTATTATTATTATTATTAATTATTATTATTAATTATTATTAATTATTATTATTATTTATTAATTTTTATTATTATTATTATTATTATGTATTATTATTTTTAATTTTTTATTTTTTATTTTTATTATTATTATTATTATTATTATTATTAATTATTTTTATTATTATTTATATTATTATTTATGATTATTATTATTATTATTATTATTATTATTATATATATTATTATTATATATTAATTTTATTAAACATCATTGGTGTGCAAAAAGTCAAAGGTGTTTTTGATCCACCACACGTAGAACATCAAGTTTGTTTATTCAGATGGGAGGCTAGACGTGACTGAAAACACGATGTTTGAAAGAATGCATATAAGAGGAGGTTAGGAAAATGAAAGATGGGGAAAATGCCTCCAGACTTTACCGGGTGAGTACGTGTAAGAGTTAGCACAAGTGGTAAATCTGATGGATCGATAGTTGGGACTCAGCAATGGTTAATAAATGTCCTGAAAGACGGAGTCACACGACTTCTCATCCAATGCAGTAGCTTTGCATTTGGAGATTAAGGAGAACAGGTTCATTGAAAACGTGCTAGGATAAGGAGAGTGGGAGAACTGATACAACAGTTTTTGAGAAACAGGAAGAAGATTAGGAGAGAAGAGGAGCTAGTGAGAGGGCAAGAAATTGATAAGGCCGAAGGGTTTGATACTGCACAGTTTCAAGAAGAAACTCGTGCGAGTGGCCCATTTTAGGTATGTGAAGCATACTCTAAACAGTGATTCGAACGAGGAAAATGAACTGAATAATCATAGCGAGATTATTAACGTTTAACAAACGAGAAAGTTGAAACACTGCTTCGTTTCCAGGTTGAAAATGAATGATTTATTGGCTCAGGAAGATCTTTCTTGGTAGCAGAAGCAGAGAAAACAAATAAAATTTGCTAATACTTCGAGCAAGAAGGTGACCCTAGTATTCCTGTTGTAAACGTATCCTGGGTACAGCAGAAGCATTTTGAGATAGAATACATAAAGATGATTGGACACACTATTCATTGATTCATTCCAAGATGGAGCCTGAAAGGCAGTTTCTCGCCTACACATAGTGGACATATAATCGTCATACGCAGCGGGACATTCGGTTTATTCTATCTCCAAGAAACCTAGTGAATGGCTGATTTTCGGAGACTTTGAAAAGGTGCAATGTATGTTCTTAGGACAGCATAACAATGGGTTCCACACAAAATTCCCTTGCTTTCTGTGCTAATGGGACAGTAGGGAACGAGGATCAACTTTGTAATCAAAGGAAATGTTTTGGCCATTTACAAGAAACTTCGAACTGGAAGCAACAAAACATCGTCTTCGTTTAAGTTTGGTGGACCGAAAAAAAATAGTGGCTCCATCCAACTTTGCAATTATTGCGTTCTTGATGAAAGAAATTTTCCTAAAGTCATTGTCAAAAAACTAACCATGTTGTTATCTAAGTACCCTACTGCATAAACATTCCCGTCATTTGTCAGAGACGCAACGTTGACAGTTATCTTTGTTGGGCATGACATGGGAACACTTGCCAAAAAAACCAAACTTGGAAAAAATGTAATGAACTCAAAGGAAAAGTATAGCATTTCACAAGCAATTTTGGTAACTCCTTGGGAAGTCGAGAAAAAGACCCTAATTACGAAAATGTAGTTCATATATAGTTGAGAAAGAGCTGAAGAACTCTGTTGTAATATGAGTCTCGAAGTTCATTTTTTTATTCGCACCTGAAATTTTTTTTTCCCGAACCATCATGGATCAGTGAGTGAAGCAAAAGCGTGCAGAGTTGTTTCCACTCGGATATTAAGAGATGGAAAAACGAACTTACCAAGGTCCTGAGATGTTAACATAAAGGGAAATAACGATGCTGGTCCCTACCATCGATGAAACTTCCAAACGAATCCGGATAAGAAGGTAGCCCGGAAGCCCCCCCCCCCTAACAAAAACACCCCAACTTTTACCACAAGAGTTTAAAGGAAAAAAGCCTTTAGAAGAAGAAAGAGTATGCCTAACCAAACTTTCACCATCCTATTATTGAAAGATATATTTTGCAAGTACATTTTTACTTCTTTTGAATAATCACTTTTCCGTTTACAAACATATCAGAGTGAATTAAGTGACCTAATTCAAGATCTGGATCTCCCAAAGGACAAAGCAAAACTTCTGGGATCAAGACTCCGACAATGGAATCTTTTATATCCTCATGTGAAAGCGACCTTCAATATAACTAGCGAAAAGGATCTGAAATCATTCTTCAATAAAGTGAATAACCTCGTTTTTTATTGACGTGAACTGTTTGATTTAATAAGTTTTCCCAGAATAAAGAAATTAGTGAGATTTTGCCAAACACGTACTATATGACTATCACTCAAAGTGACAGATATTACTATAAAATTACTGGATGAAAGCATAATGATTATGCAGTTAAATTCATCAGATTATTCTTTTTGAAGTTTGGACCTTTACATTTACTTAAGGTCTATTTTATCAACTTCAGAAAATAATTGTCCATGTAACGAAATTCTAAAAACTGAAGCTGTATACTATTGTCATAAATCAAATTAAATCAAACTCTCGATGTTGAAAGAATAAAAAAAATTAATGAAAAGTTTTGGTAAACTTTAAAAGCAAGATAAAAATCCTAGGTTAGATATAGTATCCTAGTCGTTTACGAAAGTTTTTGTGAACGGTCATTTTTTTTCTAATAATTATTATTAATAACATATATATATCATATAAATAATATCTAATATTATGCTGTATATATATTATATATATATATATATCTATATATATGATATATTATTATAGTATATATTATTATATAAATTATATGAATAATATATATATACTACGTTATATAAGATATACTATATATATATACTAAAAATATATATATATTGATATTATAATTAACTATATATATATAATGTAATAATAACTATTCTATTAATTAGTGACTATTTTTAAGATTATTGACTGATTGCCCTTAGATACACACTAAATCACTTTTAAAATTTAAAATAATTATTTAAAATCGCTAGAAAACTTTTCAGATTAAATAAAAACAGAAATTATGTTACTATCTAAATTATATTAAGTTCCACGAGCTTCCCATCTAATCTACGCCTCATCAAATATTGATAAAAAATTCCTGGCTTAGAGAATTTCAATTAAAACGCATTTTCATGTTGGTGATAGGTTTATGATCTACTTTATCGAGAATTATTTAAAATTTTGGGTTATTTGTCCATCATTTAAATTTTGTGTCACTCAGTATTTAATTTCACCTGCCGATTTTAAAGTTATTCTATTTATAATCATATCGATTCGAATCTATTTTGCCCTTATAACTCTATATTATCTGAACTTACATATCTGCTTCCCAATTCGACTATTCATTGTATCAGTAAAACTCGACATGATAAGTAAGCTGTTAGTGTTTCCTGCTAAAATCGTATATCTTGAATCGTAATCTATGTTTATTCTTCTTTTCAAGTCAACTGTCTCTCCCACATAAATACTTCCATTATTTGGCCGGTAATGACTATTAATTAATACAAGAATAATAACAAATAATAATATTGTGCATTAAGAAAAGTTAAGTTAACTTGTAACTATAAATTTCATATTTATTTAAGGTGTTGATATTTTTATAAAGAAATCACACAAAATTCTAGATGTAGTAAAATACCAATATTTTTTTCAAAAATATCGATAGAAAGTTAAAAATTGGATCATCAACAACAATCCAACTTCTGTAAAAGTTATCCCTAAGGTCTGCTGTTTCCTCATTCTGTCTATTTCAATATCCCACCTTGAATTATGCCGATAACTATTGCCAAAGCTATTTTTTAATCTTTATATATATTAATTGGTTAATAGTTAAATTTTTTTTATTTATAATCGTTACATTAACATTTTTTTTTTAAGCCAATAAATACATGTATATTTGAAATTATAATTTTAATAAGACTTTATTTCAATATAAAATCATCAAAATATTATATATTGTAGTAGGCTATTAAGATGTATATTAGATTATAATAAACTCTATATATATACATATTTTACATATATATATAGTAATAATGTAGGTATTATTAATATATATATATTTATAATAATAATATATATTATTAAATATAATATTATATATATATATATTATAGATTATATATATATATCTATATAATATATTTCGTAAGGAGAGATAGATAGTAAGTACGATCTTACGGAATATGATATAGATGATAATTATTGAGATATAGATAAAGAGAATAATAGAAATAGATCACTTATAGTATTATTATATATATATATTTTATAAATAATAATAGATATATATATATAGATATATATATAGTATAATATAATGATTGACATCGCAAAACTAGTAACCGTAACGGCAGTCGAACGCCAATTCCACGGCAGAGAATCGCAATCATTCCTATGGCAAAAAATAGAAGTAAGATGGTAGGCAGCAAGCCAAACCGAGACCACACAGTCCGGATCGCTTCTCGGGACACGAAGCAAAAAGATAAGCAGAGATGAATATGAGGCGACACAATGTAAACAGTCCACCCAAAAGCGATATGAATAATGTGATAGACGTGAGGATAGAGTGAAGTCTGCATAGTATTGACAGTGATGATGAACGTATTAGGACGATTGGTGGTGATTTGGAAATAAATTGTTAAAACGGAGAATAGATAAATGTTAAAATGTTGGGTAGAGAGAGGAAGAGGATGGTTGAATGTGTGTCGTGGGTGTTAATCATGGGGGGTGGAGGTAGGCATAGATAGGGGTGATAGGAGGGGGGAGGACTGATATTGTAACCGAACCTGTCTGTGTACCGTATATAAAATTATTTATCCATTAGAAATAGTTGGATTCTTCGATTGTATGAAATGGTGATTTCAAATGAGATAGTGGAAAGTGTCATGAAGAAAGAATGGCGTGAAGGAGTTTATGTAGTGTTTATTGTTTTCCCTTATGCAGTATGAACCTAAATCAGTTCGGATTACCAAGTGATGAATCCGTCGTAGATCGTACTGGGAGTTAGCTAGTTTGTGTTTTTTATTGTGACTAGTTTACTAATTAATGGACAGAGCGTGCTTCAAGGCTGGCTTCTTTCGTACTTTTGTTCCTATTCTCTCTTGTTTGTCCTTGTTCATGGGGGCTTGGTCACGGCTCCATTATCCCAGTCTTGGGAATTAAAAATGAATTGAAAAAGAAAAACTTTATATATATATAGTATGATATATAATATTGTATATAGTTTATATATTATATAAAGTATATTAATAATATATGATTATATATATATATAATGATATTATTAGAATTATATAATATAATATTATTATATTAGATATATGTATATAGATATATGGTGTCAGGCCTTCCGAAGGACGTCATTTAACAAAAACATTATACAGGCTACAGGAAAATAAATAAGAAATTAATCAGGAGATTTTATCCATGAGTTTAAAAAAAGAATAACTCTTTAAAAATTAAATGGTAAAAGTTGGAAAATCGTGGTTGATATAATTGATCATTTTTTTTTGTTTATAGTGCAAGAGCTACGGATGACGGTAAAGTTCCAGAATTTCTGATTTTTTTTAACTAAAGTATATCCCAATTGTTTGTAACCAATTATGGACATGGAGTCGTGTTTCTCGGGCTTACCGGATAGTACTATCTTCCCCCCTCTGTCCCTCCTCGGCTCGAACCAAAATAAGTAAATAAGGAAAAAATTAAAGAATTTCTCCAGAGGCCGAATAAAACAATATTTTGGCACTCTGTGCTCCGGCACTACTTTGCCGAATGGGAAAGTGTGTGATAAAGTGCAAACGGTCAAGGTGTGTAAACGTACTCTGGGCAGACCGCAAAGATAGATTACTAAATGATTAGTTTTATTAATAAATATTAATAAGATACATTTTGTTTTAAGGGTTTCATCGAAATAATTGTTTAAATTGAATTCAACAAATGAATTATTTATTTTCGTAGGCTTTATTGGTTTTTTGTTACATCATGGATGCCTTACGGTAGGCTGCCAAAATAAATATTATATAAGTAATATATATATACTAGTATATATATAGCATAATATATAGTAATAGTAGTATAATATATAATATAATATTATATATATATATATATTATAATATATATATGATAAAATATAATATATATAAATGTATATATTATATATAATTATATATATGATAGGCACTGATCTCTTTAAAAGTGTAGGGTTACAAAAAATGTCATATATCGACAGATCGGGGATTAAATCTAGGCTCGTGGCAGGCGAGCTGGTTCAGTGTTAGCTAAAACCCACCAATGTGGAAGATCGGTGCAAAAGTGCACAATGGTTGTCTTTTTTATCATGGTTAGATATGTTTATATGTGTATTTTTTTAATTTATTTATTTTTTAAGGTACGGATGCGACTGAACAGATGACGAATCCCCCTGTCTTCCCGGCTGATGCCCGAACTACCTTTCAAATCTTTTGCAGGAAAGCCGTTTATTACCTTTAGGAAAAAAAAAAAAAAAAAACTCATGGGCAACGCTTGGTCGCACTTTTGGCCTTGGAAATCGAAAAAAAACGATTACATTGTTCGTTCGATATATATTCGATTACTACCTTAAAGAAGTTCCCTGTAATATATATATATAATTGTATCACTAAATATAGATATAATAATATTATATAATATATATATTTATATATAGATTATATAATAGATAATAGTTTAGATAATACTAGTTCTTAATTATATTTAATTATATTATAGATAATTATAATATAATATATAGATGAATTAATATGGTGTATTAATAGTAGTATATATATAAAAATATATAATACTGTATATATATATAAGAGTATATAAATATACAGATAATAATATAGATTAATATATTAAGAATCTACCTAACATAAGTGAAGTATAATAAATATAATATATATTTATATTAGTAGTAATAGTCATAAGAAATCATAATAAGGTGTAAAATATAAGTAAATAGATAAGAAATATATATATATATATATAGAAATAAGATATAATATTAATATATAATATGAGAGATAGAGGTAATTGAGATAGAGAATTTAATGAAGAGAAAATTAATATCACAAATAATATAATACGAGAAATAGATAAATAGACAAACGCAAACAACACAATTGAGGAAAGAAATGAACCATGAATAATAGAGATGAGTAATAAAAAGTAGCAAGCAGTATAGTAAAGATTAAGCTATATAATATACAAATGAGTTATTTGAACATAGCACAAAACTAGACTAGTTCTCCAAGTTGATGGTTTAAAGGCTACGTACTGTCCATTAACATAAGGATTTTTTTTTTTTTTGTATTTTTTTTTTATCAAGCTTGAGGTTAATTTAAATGAACTGCACCTGTTATAGCTACCTCAAGGGTGGTATGGAAAAACTACGAGAGTTTCCTATAGTTGGGTAAGGCTTAAGGTTAAGAGTTTTCTTATAGTAGAAATGTACTTCTCCAAAGACTTGATCACTGTGAACTGGTCGCAAAAAGAAATACTTCCGAAGATTATTGCTGTTACCAATGGAAAGCGGACCAAGGAACCAATGTTCATGTTTTATTGCGGAGACGTATGTTACCCCAAGGACCCAAATAAAATGACTTCTAGACTCCCTGCAAACGTCGGCATATATTTGACAGATAAATTCTAAAATAAGAGACCTTCATCATATATTGAAGACGGATCTTATTTACGTTTGAAAAACCTTACAGTTGGTTATACTTATGTCCCAAAGGTGCAGATTATGCCAAAATAATGAACCTGAGATGAAAGGTCGGAAAAACCTTGCTTTTCTATTTGTTGTTTGTACGAGAAGAGATCGATATTGGTAACAAACACTAGATGCAAATGAATAGAATAGTAGAGCAAGAGCCATACCTGTAATAATTGAGTCCATTCCTAAAAACTTAAATATAAAACGCTAATGAGTGACAGCCCCTCTGATATCTCTATGCCTGCAACATGCTCGACATAGTACACGCCCGTAAGATAATTAATAAATATATATATAGTTATTATGATATTAATATATATAATATAATATTATATAATATATATAAAAATATTTCTATATAAATAGGATTTTCTATAAATGTTGCAAATTCTTAACGTTTTCTTATATATTTCTTTCTATGTATATATATATATATAGATATATATATAATATAATAATTATATATATAATAATATAAATATATATTATTATATATATTATATATATTAATAATATATATAATATATATATATATTAATATAATATATCCTTTATATTAAAAATATTAATGATTAATATAGTATTATGAGGAAGAGGCTTATCGAATAGCCCGTCTTGGGAAAGCTGATGCAAATTTTTGTCCATTTAGTTTTAGGGAATGAGCTAAGAATAAATTCAAGAGTAATGGTTCTTCATTTATTTTAGCACCACCCATATAATATTTGTCTTTTATCAATATTATAATAAAAGCAATGTGAATATTTACTTTTATATCCGATGCCACTAAAATATAATATTTATAGTCGGTGGAAATAAATATACTACTTGAAAATATAATATAATATATAATATATTATAATACTATATATTTAATTATTAAATATTATATATATAATATATATATAAAAATATATTAATATTATATATATATAATCTATATAAGTATATATATTAAATATAATATTATAATAAAATTATAGTTTAGAATATAGATATATTTTATATATATAGATATAGTTATATTTAATAAAATATAAAAATATATAAATATAAATATAAATAAATATTAATGTATAAAAATTATATATAATATATATAATTACTTTGGTTAATATAATATTAATAAAATAATTATTAAATTTAAAACTTTTATATATTTATATCATTGGAATACTTTTCAAATATAAATTCATTTATTAATTATTTTTATAGTAATAATTAATAATATATTTATAAAATTAAGGTTTCGAAATTATTGTAAAATTTTCCCTAGATTTTTTTTTTTTTAGACTAGTTCATTAGGAGAAGAAGAGAGGAAAGTGAGATGGATACAAATTAAAAATATAATATATAAAAGGGATTGAATTGTAGTTATTTTACTCCAGACTTTCTAGAACTAAATATCACGGAGTCTTTATACTGTTAAGTCAAGGCTATTCAAATGGAGTGCAAAACCGACTAAAAAGGTTTCTCACCCTTATAAGAAGGATTATACTCAGAATGGGGGAAGAGTAACAGGAAGAGAACAGAGAGAGTGATTTAGAGCACAAAATTGGCTTAAAAATAGGGGATACCAACGAGTAAACAAACAAACAAACAGTAGAGTTGACAATCTCCACATAAAAAAATGGTTTGTAATGGTATATCTTGTTGTAAGTAAGGGTGCCGGAAGGACAGTTAAATGAAAGTTGCCATCCTCTATAGTCTATAGTACCTGCCTCTAGAAGTACTTAACTACAATTGAAAGAGAAACAACGCGTTACAGGAACGCAGAATCAAGATCATTGAAGAATAAATGAAATTGGCACAAAGTATTATACTCTTTGAATTTGATTACATCAAGGAAATAAATAAATGGAAAAATGGAAACAAATCTAAGCAGATTATGAGCAGTACTCTAATAAAAGACCTTATAAATAAGTATATTGTAAAGTTGAATCAGACATGAACAAAATATTAATCTCGCAGCTCGTAGAGAATCCATAACTCTTTGCTTTCTAGGCCTCGTCCAAAGAACCATTGAGGTGAAAGGCTTTCAAAGTTATTCTTTTCAATATCAAAATTATGAATAGGTAAGTTCAGGAGGGAATATTGATATTAAAAACTATAAAAGGTTGTAGCCAGGAGTACTAACATAATGAAGAATTTATGATTAAAACTACATAGCAAAGAATGTATCAATTGTGTTAAAAATTTAATTAAAACAATCTCAAATGTAAACGTAAGTTAGATAACTTGTTGTCCAATATTGTAAACAAAGAATGAGTTCCATCACCGCAATTATCAAAGAAAGATAAGAAACCAGCCATTATGGATAGTAAACATAAAATCCACAATTTAAAAGAACTAAGCATTAATATAAGCAAAAATGATATTAATATTATGGAAGGAAAACAGATTTTAGCCTAAGAGACTAGGAATCAGAAGATTCTCCAAATGAGTAACGAACGTTTTAAAAGTTGATGTTGACACAGACTCCACTCATTTACACATACACACACACACAGTCGGGGAATGTGTCCAAATATATGTCTCTAACACAAAAGAAAGGAATTAGGTTGATTATTAAGAAGGCTGACACTCTACTGACCCAAAATAAGCTAATAACATGGACACATCACACATCAGCTAATAAAGTATGGTAGGTTTACATGTTGACCAAGAAAAAAAGTAAAAACTAATTCTAAAATTAAAATAAAATAAAATGAAACTCCAAAGATGCTCAATAATATACTCCAATCTCTCATTAAAAAAAATTATAATAATAATACAGTAATTGCCTATTATAAAAAATAGTTTTTGACCACCTAGGACCTAGGTTAAGGCGAAATATTTATTTATATTAAATCTTTAAATTGCTCTCCTGAAAAACCAACAACATTTCTACGATTACACACACACACACACTAGGCTTGGTATACATAAACATACAAAAGTATACATTCACAAACTATTAAAAGACTAACAAATCAATGATTGTTTTTGTTTTTCTCTTGTTTATTTGTTTGCTTTGTAAATGAAAAATGATGAAGGAATCGTAGTACATACATTACTACTGCTACTGCTACTACTACTACCAAACCACCACTAAAAAAATATTAAGTCCATTCCTTTTTCAAACATATATATAAATTATATATATATTATATATATATATAATATATATATAGATAGTAACACAAGGTGTTTGGGTAAAAAAATTTTTAAGTTTTTTGGTTGCAATCTTTTGTTATTGTGAAGTTAATTTTAATAAAAAAAAAAAGCTATATATATATATATATATATATATATATTATATAAATATATAGTATTATATACATTTATATTAAATATTATATAATATTAACAGGACGTTAACTTATAATAATCCAAAAACAATCAAGCCAAATCCGTTCAAATGCCGCGTGAGTGCTTGTTAAATTAATTAAATATTACTTCAACACCATGACAAATCCTATATATATATATAAAAAATAAAGTTTAAAAGAAAAAAAATGTAGGAGTAAGCTTAGTCAGGTATGTTTACATGTTGTAAATATGAAATTTGAAAACTTCGTAACTTTATATCCGGTTCATTTCTCGTTTTAAAATTTTTTTTTTACGTTTTTCTTCTTTTCAGCACATTTTAAACATTTCATGTTGGTTTCATGAAAATCTAAAATAGAAATTTTTAAATTAGTTGAATGAAATATTGTGTATGTGAACTTTTTGTGGGGGGCTCCGATGGTTTTCATTACAATTATTCTTAATTCAAAATTATATACATGTATTTTATATATATATATATATTATAGGTATAGTATATATATATATAATATATATATATATATATATATACTATAATAGTTAGATACAATATAAATTATATATATATATAATATATATAGTATTATATATAATATATATTTTATATTTATATTTAGGCTCCCCTTATTTCTGGGGGTCCATGTCACATCCAGAAACCGAGAGACCTCCACCGGGCAGACCCACAGGTCTCTCAGGGAGGAAACTGATGGAGTCAGCAGTGAATGAGGGGCACCTCAACAGGTGTTCGACAGTTTCAGCCTCGACAGTTTCAGCCTCCATCAGGTATCTTGACAGAGGAGAGATGGCATCTTGGGAGTTGGAACCTGTTTTTGTATTCCTGGAGGCCTGGGTGATCCCCAGATCTCAATCTAGAAATTGAAATTTGCATCGTTCGATGGAGTGGATTTTGTGTTGATTGTATTTCCTGGGGGCGGGAGTTCATAATAGTGACGTTGGTGGAGATTGTGGTTGTGTAAAAGTATGTGACTATGTGTGGATATGTTTTGAGTGAGACGTATTGTATGGAGGAGGGGTGATGGTTCTAAAGAGTTCACAGTAGTAGAGGGCAGCGGAGGAGAGAGGAGATTTTAAAAGATGTATGTGATATTGTAGGTAGTTGTGGCACGGGTGGGTCAGGTCGAGAGCCTTGGCATAGAATTGTGTTCTTAGCATGTCCAAATGATCCTGTGATAGCTCGAAGGGCAGCAATTTGTATTCTTTGTATTTTGATTTTGTTGGTGGATGAGGTTTGAGGTACCTATTGTTGACCCTAGTTTAATGTAGTTTTGAGAATTGTTTGTATTGTTTTAATTGGGTTAATTCATTTATGAAATTGTGTTGAGATAGAGTTTGTGGGACATTTAGTTTTCTGTTTGCTGTGCTTATAATGTTTTGAATGTGAAGTGGGTGTCAAAGGTTATACCGAGAATTTTGGGTGTTTTGTTTAGGGAGTGATAGAGTTATTTAGAGTTTAACTCGGGTGTTTGTAATGATGATTAGCTGTCTGTCAGTGGTGATCAAGTGGTTATATATGATTTCTCGGCAGAAGCTGACATTTCGTTGGAAGATAGCCAAACTTCTATGTTGCTTAGGTAATTCAGAGTTTGAATTGTAGCGATGGGTACTAAGGGTCTGGTATGGTTATGGTATGTCACCGTATAAGTTATAAGTTGCGAATTGGAGATATGGGTGGTGGGGAGATGACGACGGGTAAAGAGGTTAAACGTAATGAGGAACAATATTACTATATATAGTATATATTTTATAAGATATATATATTATATTTTATATATTACTGTTATATCATTATACTTATATATTATATATTATATAATTAATATATATTTATATGATAAATATATATGTCATGAACAAACATGATATATAAAAATTCGTTGTAGCAAAAGCAAAGATATGATTATAACTGACAATCATATAGCAATTATACATTAAATTTTAAGCTATCTGGCTCAATATTATATATTATATATATATATATAGTAGATATATATATATATATAGTATATATATATATTATGCACTAAAATATTTTATATATATATTTTACATAATATATATATATACTAAGGTATATATATATATACTATAGTTTAAAATATATATATGACTATACTATATTATATATATTAATATTATTACTATATTATTATATATATAATTATATATATATATATAATAATATATAATATATACTATATATATATATATAAATATATATATATATATATTATATATATATATAATATATATATATAGTATATTATATATAGATATAATAATATAATATATATATGTATATAATCTTTACACAAACAGTCACTCTTCAGTAATAAACTCTCATAAGAAGACCTTGCATGGGAAAAAGGACAGGAAGGTTTTTTGGCCGCAGGGGGTGGGAGTGGGGGAGCTTTAAAATTAGCCTAAAAACTTTCCCCCAATGGCCTCCCCATACATATATCCTACCGGAGAATTCCTAGTAACGAAACACAACACGGACATAGACATTTTTTAAACACGAGCTAATTAAAGATTGGGTTTGTGAGCCGTGCAGAAACCATTAAGAAAAAAAAGTCCTTGAAAATTTCTATAGTTTGGCCATGATGGGTAATAATATATAATAAAATAAATATTACATAATAATAATAATACATTAATAATTAATAAATAATAAACGTTTTGTAATGAAACAAATGGAGAGTTACACCAATCAAAGTATTTACACAAGCCGGTTTCATTTGCACACTCGAGGATACTATATATATCTATACTATATTAATATATTATATATATATATTATATATGACACTATATACTATAAATTTATATATATATATTAATATATATATAATATATATATAATATAATATATATATATATTATATTATATATTTATATGCTCTTATTATATATATTATATGATGCATCCAAAGAATAAATTATAAGTCTGAAAAGTGAAGAAGGATTAAACATTCTCACAGTCTACCAAATAGAGAATGTAAAAAGAAAACGAATTCGGGATTAGTGGATAGCATTCTTGTCAATTTTATCTAGGAACAAAATATATTTTTTAACTGTTATTAGATGAATTTCTCGTAATATGTAACTAAATAATGTATTTTCTTGAATACTATAATAGTTTAATAATATTTATCTTATTTATGTAAATAAACTTGTATTTTGGGTGCGATTTGTAAACACATAATCTCTGATCTTCCCACATTTTATTTTTTGTTCTTGGGCTCTGAAATATCATTTTCGTAACTTCTTCTCTCCTTCAGATTATGGTTGCGACGAAAATAAACTTATATATCTCAAAAATCACTGTTCTTTAATTAAGGGCATCGGCCTTTTTATATATATATTAAAGATGATATTTAATAAAAATTAACCAAAAAAAAAGCTGTTTTAACACCTTACTATAAAGGAGATTAAACTGATTTAAATTGGGCTTATTAACGACGTTGATGTGCTGGTTTATTAAGCCTCGAGTTAGCTAGCGTCATACATAGGCTTCTGTTAAGCGAAAGAGCAACTTTCCGAGCATGTGGAGAAAGACCGTCCATTACCTCGCTTCTATTTAGGTTAACAACCGCCTAAGAAGGAAAATCAATGTACCCGTGAACTTCAAAAGACACTTCACACCAACTGCCTTGTTTGTTCAGTGGATCCGGAGGAAATAATGAAGAAAGATAACTACAACTCTTCCACTTTAATATAATATATAATTTCTAATATTGTCTTTAAATTGAAATTTATATTATAAATCAGTTGTATGTAATATACATATAATATATATATTATTAGTATTATTATAATATATATATGCCGTAATCATAGCTTCCTAACCACTTAATCTCCCTCTAATAGTTAGGGAAAGTAGAGTCCTTAAAATTTGTCTATACAACCCAACGACCCCTCTCATTCAAACTTTCCCCCCCCCCCCCCCCCACTATTATCTTTCTCTCCCATATATGGATGGTAATTGATCCCTAACAAGGTACTCACTGATTAAAAAAATAATAATAATAAAAAGACAAAATGCCGAGTACGATAAGGTTTGATTTCCATATGAAGACAATTATTTTTTTTTCCCCTAAGACGATTCTTCCCCCACCATCATAAAACGAATCGAGAAATAAATGGTTCCTCTATTATTATTATTATTATTATTATTATTATTATTTATTCTTATTATATTATTATTATTATTATTATTATTATTATTACTATTTTGTGTATCTTATTCTCCGATTTTATTATTTTGGCTAACTAAATAAGGAAAATAATGAACAAAAAAATTACTGAGATTCAAACCTGAATATAAATCTTATACCTCTAAAAATACCAAAGATATAAGCTTTGTTAGTAGCTAATAAAATAATTAGTTTATTTACCTGAAGGAAATAAAGAACTCTATCTCTAGGTGTGCATAAACTCTTGGTACTTTTTGAAACTAGAGTAATCAAATAAAAGAGTTTATTAACCTGAAGAACGTGATGATAACTTCTCCCTCCCATGGAATAGACCTTAAACTGTCTTCAGTTATCTTGCGGTTAATAAAACGAAGAACTCTAATTAACCTAAAAACGTTGAAACGATAAGAAAAGTTATCCTCTATTAAGGTAAATACTCTTAAACTCTTTATTTTCTCGTAATGGTTTTATGCATTTAGTAGTTTATAGAGACGACTAGTATAATTGTAACCCTGAGAAAGTGATGAAGAATTTATCCTTCTCTAGGGAATACTCTAAAGTCTTATAGTTACTGTACTTTCTCTAGAGTAATTAAAACGAAGGTCTAAATTAACCTGGTAAGAACTGATGAATGAAACTTTCCACCTCCCGTTAGGAATACCTAAACTCTTGCGGTACTCTACGTGTTAATTAAAAGAAGAGTCTAATTAACGTGAAAAACGTGATGAAGAAATTTCCCTCTCTAGAAATACCAAAACTCTTGGTACTTATTCTTTGAGTATTAAAATGAAGTCTAATTAACCTGAAGAAAGTGATGAAGAAATTTCACTCTCTAGGAATATCTAAACTCTTGGTACTCTTAGAGTAATAAAACGAAGAGTCTAATTAACCTGAAAAATGTGATGAAGAGCTTTCCCTCTCTAGGAATACTATCTCTAACGCTCTTTCTATACTTTTTCTTTAGAGTAATTTAAAACAAAGGTCTAATTAATCCGAAGAAATGATGATGAAATTTCCCTCTTCTAGAAATCTAGAGACTCTTTTTGGTACTCCTTAGAAGTTAATAAAAACAAATGAGTCTAATAACCTGAAACATAGTGATGAAGAACTTTTGCGCCTTCTCTTAGGTTTGTTATTTAACCTAAAATTCTTTTGGGTTAACTTACTATAGGAAAAATAATAAGGGAAGAAATATTTATATAGAAAGAGAGTGTTATGAAGAACTTTCCCTCCTTTCAGTGAATACTTCAAAATTCATTATACTCTGGTGCGCGAGAGTAATTAAAAAATGGAACGGTTCCATTCCATCTGGCAGGAAAGTGGGATGAAGAACTTCTCGCTCGTTAGAATAACATAAATTTCGTAGTCTTATAGAGTAATATTATGAGGAGTCTATTAACTCGAAGAAGGCGATGAAGATCTCTCTCTCTCTCTCTCTCATCTCGTCTCCGTTCCTTACTGTATTCCCCCATTCTCTTTTTCCTTTATTCTTAGCTTTTACCACTGCTCTTACAACTCTTCTCTCCTCTCTCCTTCTCTCTCTCTTCTCTCTTCTTCATTTCTCTTCGCAATTCGTGCTCTCTTCTTCTCGTCTCTCTCTCTCTTCCCTCCTCCCTCCTCTTTTGTGTATTTTTTAATTTTTTTAAAAGAAAAAGCACCAAGTTCAAATTGTATATAGAGTTTTTTCTTTTCCCGTTAGCTTCTCTCTCGCTCTCTCAATCTCTCTCTCTCCCTCTCTCTCTCTCTCTCTCTCCTCTCTCTCGTCTCGTCTTCTGCGTTCGTCCTCTCGCTCTCGCTCTTCTTGCTCACATCGATCTCTCTCTTCTCATTCCTCTACTCTCTCTCTCTCATCTCTCCTCTTCTCATCTTCTAACTTTCATATATCAACAAAATCTCCTTCTCTCTCTCTTGGGAAGTCAGTCTCATCTCTCTCCTCTTTTTATTTTATTTTCATTGCACTCGTCTCCTCTTCCTCCTTGAGTAATTCTCTTCATCATCTATCAGTGATCTCGCTCTCTCATCTCTCTCTCCTCTCTCTATCTCTTTCTCTCTCTTACTCTCGTTCTCTCGTCTCTCGTTTCTCTTTCTCTCTACTTTTCCCTTTTTTTGCCATCCTAGTTGAACTTCTGAGGTCTAGAGAGGTTATTCTGCGAGCCTTAAATGGATTCGTCTCTCTCTATGCTCCTCTTCCTTTCTGCTCTCTTCTCTCTTTACTACTCCTCTCTCTCTCTCTCTCTCTCTTCTCGTCCTTTTCAATCTTTACGGGAGTCTCCTCTCTCTTCTTCTGCTTACTGCGTGCGCTCTTCTCTCCATCTCCCTTCTCCTAGCTCTCTTCTCTCTGCTCTCTCTCTCTCTCCTTCTCATCTTCTATCTCTCTCTCTCCATACTCCACTCTCCTCTTCTCGTCTCTCTCTCTCTCTCATCCGCTCTCCTCTTCTCATTTCTTCTCTTCTTGTCGTATTCATGTGTTCTGTTTTTTAGGGTACATATTACGTAGGCGTCTATTAACCACAGAAAATATAGACTCTGCTACATATCTCATGTGAGTGAAGCAGAGACCCGCATTATGGAAAGATCGATAGTGCATCATAAATCTTGTTGTGTGTTGTGGCATTCGACCGAGCTTTGAGAGAATTCCACCCCTCTTATAGGCAGAGGAAACTATACCATACCGGTGCGCAGAGAGGTGAATGCTGTTCCTCAAACAATTTGGGAGTAACACCCCATATTCATTAATAATATATAACTATAATATATATTATATATATAATATATATATATACTATTTATATATATATATATATACCTATAATATATTATTATATACTAGTTAGTACATTTACTGATTGATATATATAATATATATTATATATATATATATATTTTTTAATTCGTTTCCAGGAAAATCAACTAAAGCCAAATTAAGAAGATAGTTCAATAATGAATAAGAAAAAATAAAAAAAACGCTAAATAATGACGAAAATGAAGTTTGAAAAAGTTGCTGAAGTTGCAAATTTTTAAATTAATATATATCTATATAATTTATATATATATATTAATATATATATATAATATATATATATATAATAGTATTATATATATAATATACTATATATATTATATATATAATATATTAGGGTGGAAATTATTAAAAATAGATGAACGCCAACAAATTTTCATGAGAAACTTGCACGAAAGTATTTATAATAAAATAATAATAATTGACATTAATAATAATAAAATAATAGATATATGAATAATAATAATAATAATAATAAATAATAATTAATAATATAGAGAATAATAATATGATAATCGAATAATAGAATTTAAAAAAAAATAAGAATAAATATATAATATAAAATAATATAATAATAATATACCTACGCTGAAATATAATCGTCACACCCAATGTATGAGAGTTTATTGCCAATAAGCGGCACACAGATTTATCTATTTTATGAAGCATGTATAAAATTACAAAATTACTATGTCTATTGCAGTTATGCTCATGAGCTCATATTTTTATCTATGCTTTATCCAGTCCAATCACGGGTCAGGCTGGTACAGGGTTCAGGGGTACAGGGGATAAGACCGCCGTAGCAACAAAAATGTCTTTTCTGGTGTGAATATACAATTAAGCATTTTGTTACAATATTTAGAAAGAGGCTTTATATATAAACTTAACATGCTCTATTTATCCGTTCTATTTAATTTATTTGAGTATTATAGTACTCCTATATATATATATAGGTATATTATATATATATATTATAGTTTATTATATTATATATTAATTTAATAGAATATATAATAAATAAAATTTCTATCAATGTCTACTCACACCTCACGGGCATAGAGCCCTATTCCAAGAGGCTGTTATTAAACGCAATCAAAAGGAGTCACCATTCTAACTCCCAATTTTCCGCAGATGAGCACATGACCCGGCTTTACAATGGTTGAAAAGGAGATAAATTCAGCAAGAAACTGACAAAAGATGGAAGATTAATTTGTCCACTGAACAAAAGAGGTCCTTTTGGGAAGAGTAAAAGATAGGTCCCATAGTCAAGCCATCTTACACAGATCTACAGCAGTATCGTTATCTAATTAGCTCTAAATACACCCAGCTCACTTGTGCAGACACTAGCACCCCTAGTTTGCTAGTGTAGGGTCGGCTCGTCGTAATACGTTTGCGGTTTATGTGGTCACGTGGGTTAAGCTTCCTTGAAGACAAAGAGTTATCAAGTATAAGCTATACGTTAAACAATATAATTAGTATATAAAATATATATATATGGAGTATATTACTTACACTCCAACTACTTTTATAATAGAATATTATACTATTATTAGTGAATATATATATGTACCTCTATTAAACTTTTATATACTAAATTTAATTTCATTACGTTTAAATTTTCTACGTAGTATGTTATATGAATCCTATATAATATATTTAATATATTCATTATATATTAT